>PVIH01002579.1:111133-134292 GCA_004025045.1 Sigmodon hispidus
TTCTGGACTGTGGATGGAGGCAGTGTGATCTGAGTCACAGTTCTGGACTGTGGATGGAGGCAGTGTGATCTGAGTCACAGTTCTGGACTGTGGATGGAGGCAGTGTGATCTGAGTCACAGTTCTGGACTGAGGATGCAGTGTGACCAGCCCTCTGCAGCTTTGGTTATGATGACTTCCTGGCAACAATGGACTGTAGCTTGGAATGTTAACTGAAATAATACCACCACCTCTCCCCCGACCTAGTCCCCAAAGTTGTATTTGTCAGGGTATTTTATTGAAACCACTGGAAGGAAACTAACAGTGGAGTTCACTTCTGGCACCTTCTAAACTTCCTAAGATCTCCCTCAGCACAACTGTTTTTGTAATTAATCTCTTTCAGGCCGATCCTCAGGGAGGCTTTGAAGGAGAGTCCTTCTCTTGGGAGATCAGTGTCCTCTGTCTTGATGGTTAAAGTCAATTTCCACCCAGGGTGGGTTTTTTGAGGTAGGCTTAGAGCTAGCTTTCCAAGTCCCCTGAGCAGACATCAGATTAGAGTTTCAACCCACTCCTAAGAGGTATTTGCTTTACAATATACAAGATAATCACCAGGATATAATACTCTCAGAATGAGTGTTTCTTCCTAATAACACATACTGGGAGCTATTGGAGAGGTAGAAGCCTCTTCTACTTGATCCTAAACAAAAATTGTCCAAACAATACAGGGTCATTAAAAGAGCAGAATGGAAAGTCCATCCCTCTGTTGATTTCTAGAAACAGAATGTCAGCAGAACATGTTGCTCAGTTTTCATGGGAAACATGGCAACATGCTGTTGCCAAGACACCAGGAGTAGGTACTTACTGATGCTTCACAGCAGCTGACCACGTGCCTGAAGGCTGGGTTGTACCTGCAGCAAACCACAGGCTCTCCATGGGAACACTGTAGGTGAGGCTCCGAGACAGATCTTGTTCATAAGAAACAGAGACAATAGGGAGCTGAGGTGACAGCATGCCAGGGGTACTCGAGAGGGGGCTTATTTGTTGCTCCATCACACAGTGGCCAGCCAGCAGGAGAAGCTTGGGCCTCAAATGATGGATCTAGGAACTTGGATTTTGTCTAACTGCTCAAAATCCCACTCTCTAAACTGTAATAGAGGGGTAGTAACACCTGCTTTTGAGTGTTGTAACAATGTGTGCTGGCTGGTTTTTATGTCAACTAGACACAGGCTAGTCATCACAGAAGAGGGAGCCTCAACTGAGAAAATGCCTCCATAAGATCCAGGTGCAGGCAGGCCTGGAGGGCATTTTCTTAACTAGTGATGGGGGAGGGCTCAGGCCATTGTGGGTGGGGCCATCCCTGGGCTGGTGGTCCTGGGCTCTATAAGAAAGCAGCTGAGCAAGCCATGAAGAACAAGGCAGTAAGCAGCACCCCTCCATTGGCCTCTGCATCAGCTCCTGCCTCCAGGTTCCTGTCCTGACTTCCTTCAAGGAAGAACAGTGATGAGGAAGCTTAGACAATTAAACCGTTTCTTCCCCAAGCCACTTTGGTCATGGAGTTTCATCACAGCAATAGTGACCCTAACGAGGACACAGGGACACAACAGGAAGAGATATGGGCATCTTCTTCGAACAGCATCCCTATGATAAGGCACACTCAGAGCACATGTGATTGGCACATGATGAGTGGTGATAACTGCTAAATAGCTCAGAAAGCAGAGAGCATGCACTTCTGACTGATTGCTTGATTGATTGTTCAAGACTGGCTCTCCAATAGCTCAGGCTGTCCTCAAATTGCAGATTCTTCTGATTGTGTCTCCTGAGCAATAGGCTCATAAGTGTGTGTCACCACAAGGGGCCATGCATCTCTTTTTAAGGGCAGGAGGAGTGTGATTTGACGACTTCCAGAATGATGTAGAGTGCGGGGAATTTAGATTTTCTCCCAAGCAAACATAAACAAATTAGCACAGTATGAACCCTTGTGCCTGGAAAGAGATGCTTCTTAATTGCTGCAGGGATGAGGCCAAGCCGGTCTAAGCAGGCCCTGTGCTGTGACTCCATGGGTACCCAGGTGTGAAGGGCACAGCAGAGCATCCAGAACCTGGTTGCATACACTGCCTCTGGAAGGCCAGCACTTCACACTCAAGCCCCGTGGCCTGATTTCCTCATCTTCAAAATATAATCTCTTATGGACATGTGAGGAATAATTATGAGGAAACAGATATAAATGTTGGCATGCAGGCTCTGGGTCTGACCCCCTTCCCAGATGCTGGGGGAGAAGCTTAGGCAAATGAGGATTAGGTAACTCTGGGCTGCATAGCTCCTGAGTAACAGCAGGGATGGGGTGGGCTAGGATGGGGGAC
This sequence comes from Sigmodon hispidus, assembly GCA_004025045.1. Lineage (NCBI taxonomy): Eukaryota > Metazoa > Chordata > Mammalia > Rodentia > Cricetidae > Sigmodon > Sigmodon hispidus. The sequence goes on from PVIH01002579.1 coordinate 113,471, forward strand.
AAGATCTGGCAGCTAAGTATTAGCACTAGAGATTGAGATTGTGTTGGCCATGAAGTAGGGTTCCCGTCATTGCATTTCAAAAAACTTTATTTATTTATTTATTTGCCTTGAACTGGAACTACAGACAGTTGTTAGCTGCCATGTGGGTGCTGGGAGAATCGAACCCGGGTCCTCTGGAAGAGCAGAGGGCGCTCTTAACCGCTGAGCCATCTCTCCAGCCCCCCGTCATTGCATTTCAAAGGAAATCAACCAAGTGGGCTGTTTGATCTACACAATTCTATCATGCAGAACAAACAGCAATTTGATTGGCAGAAGCCCTGTAAGCATGTTTTCTGGCATCCAGAGTGAAACACTCCAGAGCGCTCCGGAGCGTGGCTGTACCAAACCAGTTAGCTGTGGCTCTATTTGAGTTTTCTGGGCCATTCTAGCAGGCCGCATGGCGTCACCGAGGTTAGAAAGGGAGTGGATGGCCAAGACCAAGGCTACACATGATGCCATGAAATGTGCTTGCTTTTTATGAAGTTAATTGTGTGTGTGTGTAGGGGGGCTTATTCGCCTGAGTATAGATGCCTATAGGAGCCAGAGTGAGGTCTTCTAGAACTAGAGTTACAGGCAGTTGTGAACCACTCCATGTGGGTACTAGAAATTGGACTTTGCAAGAGCAATTCATTCATCCTCTTGGCCACTGAGCCATCTCCAGCCACACTGGAATTAAAATGATCTCTTTTTGTTTGTTTTTACAGGCAAGGTTTCTCTGTGTAACTTTGGAGTCTGTCCTGGAACTCACTCTCTAGACCAAAATCTAAAAAAAAATAAGTTAACAAGCAGGAAAACAAAGAATCAAAGAAAAACCAAGAGAAACACATGGATGCAGACACACACATTGGCACACACAGAAATCTCCTAAAGACACAAAACGGTCCATGAGAAGGAACCCATCTCTGCGAGTCCCAGGGTTGAGAAGGGAAACAGACAAAAGCCCACATCCCTAGCCCAGAAGCCATCTCTGATAACCAAATAAAAATTGGTTTTCTCTAGCAGAGTTTCACTTGATATATGGACCACTCTTAAGGCCAGGCCCCATGTCCAGCAGAAGATGGCCAACACAAAATGAACTCAATGGCATCTTTGTTTCACAATGCTTTGTCTGGGTCTCTCTCTCTCTCTCTCTCTCTCTCTCTCTCTCTCTCTCTCTCTCTCTCTCTCTCTCCTTACGGTACAGATCTTTTGCTTATATTTCATAGTTTTCAGGGTTTTGTTTCTAGGGGATTTCTTTGTGAGTCAATTTGTGTATATGCATTTCTTGTGTTTTTTCCTGGTTCTGTTCTTTAATGTACAGCCCCCCACCTTGGATTCATTTCAGCAGAGGGTGGGTACAGAGAGAAGACTGCCCTCCCCAAGAGGCAGGATATCTTGCTTTTTGCTGCTGACTCCCACGCACCATGGCCATCCACCCCCAGTGCCTGGACCCCTAATTATTCATCTACAAAGGTTTGAATTAGACACCCTCTGTACCTGATGCTGCTATAAGAGTAGAAAGCCATGGTTCAAGGAAGACAGAGACAGGCCAGGACCTGGAGCCAACTGCTATCAGGGTGTAGTGTCCTGAGTACCAGACAGGTCCAGACCAAGCGGGACAGAGGTGGAAGTGAAGGCAAGTGGCCACCAGATCCTTTGTCAAAAAGGCAATGGTGCTAGAGTTGGGGGCTGGGGGCTGGGGTGTCAAGGAAACTAGAATACACGTGAATTGAGGAGAACTCCACTCAGGGCAAACAGGCCCAGGCACTGGGGAAGGGAGCCTTCAGAAGTCCCTATTCCAGCCCTGTCTTGTCACTTGGGCGTGTGCTCTCTGTACGGCTAGCTTGTTTTATGGATGGGAGTTTAAGAAATGGAGCGGTGCAGAAACAATAGCACTGTGGGAATACCAGACCCCTGGGTCACTGCCTGCTCAGCTTCTGTCTTTGGATCTGACGTCTACTCACATATAATGAATCTTTATGTACTATAGGCTTAAGGCTGGTGGGTGGTTTAGGCCCAGGGCAAAGTCACTTCTGGTTAGTACAGGTGACTCCACCTTGCTAGAGTGAATGTTAAAAGGGTCTCATCAAATATAAGTTGAGGCTAAAGGGCCAGGGCTGTAGTTTCAGAGCCTGAGATCTGAATGGTAGAGCATTGAGTAGAATATTGACCATGCCACTAGAATTTTCTAGCACTGTCTAGAACATTCTACACACAAAGCTCAGAGGACAGATGGCCCGTACCCCACTTTCAGGTGAAGAAAAGCCAGGGCATTTGTGGCCACACACAGGGCTCTAGGTCTGGGGAGGTAGAGGCAGGCTGCAAGCTCTCCCTTGATACCACTGGCTTTGGAAGAGGCTGTACAGCAGCATCCGTGGGTCTCCAGGTCCCAGATCTGTGGAGGCAATGGGGGTAAGTAAGAGGTTTTGGGTTTTATTTTCTTTAGATAGGATCTCCCCACATAGCCCAGCTGGCCTCGAGCTCTAAATCCTGTGAGTGCCACACACCCAGCTATGTTTTACACATCTGTTGTGTTTCCACAACTGTTGTCTGTTGTGGGGTCTGGCTTGACTTGACCAAGTTTAAACTCTGCCCCATGTCTGCCAAAAGTCGAAATGCTGAAAGAAGTCTTTCTCCATCATTGTTGGGAAGAAGACATGGAGGCCTATGCCCCCCAGACTCCTCAATCGTGGAGTCCGAAAGCTGATCAGGGAGAAGAGACAACTGTGACCAGAAGTCTCTGGGCTCTATTCTTTCCACAAAGAAATGACCGCTCACTCCCTTATGGTACCTTGATAGTCAAACCTGCTCCCATTTCCCTTTCTCTCTCTCTCTCTAATGTGCATTGGTATTTTGCCTGCATGAGGGTGTCAGGCACTGGGGAACTAGGGTTACAGTTGTGAGCTGCCATGTGGACGCTGGGAAATAAACCTGAGTCCTCTGGAAGAACAGCCTGTGCTCTTAACTGCTGAGCCATCATTCCCACTTCCTAATATAAGAGTACACCACCAGCTCAGTCACCTATTGTCTGAGGATATGACAGCCCAGAGTCCCTGTACCTATGATGGCATCCAAGTGGTCCCCTCTAATGCCTGGGTAACCCCACAATTTCCTCACAACTCTTTCTCTCAGTGTTGTCTCTAAAACAGAGAGACAACACTGCCAACTTTATAGTGTTTCTTAGAGAAATTAGAAAATTGATTAAAGAAGAGAGTGCTTAGGGAAGTGGGTAAAATATAGTAATGGTATAATATGATCAGAATAATATTGCTGTCAGCCATATTGTTATGTTTGTAAATCATGCTGTACCTCTGGCTTTCTACTAGCAGACTATGAGCTGGTGAGGGCTGCAGTAGATGAGAAGAACATCTGGGCCAAGTTCAAAAGCGGGGAGATCACGACTATAAGAGTGGCAATGGCTGCCCTGTATGCTGACAGGCACCCACTGGGTGTCAACTACTTTGAGTCCTAGTTTCCTTCATTTTTGTTATGGAGGAACTGCCACTCTCCCTTCAAATGGCAAATAACACCCGTATCTGAGGGTGAGACTCAGTTTGGAAATGGGGCTGATGAGATATAAGTGGTGGATGAAGATGAGGTCATCCTGGAACAGGCTAACTCCAGTACAATGGGTGACTTTGCAAGAAGAGGAGAGCTGGAGAGAGACGGCTCACATGAAGATGGGGAGAGAGATCGGGCAGTGCAGCCATAACCAAAGAATACCAGGGTTGTCAGAAGATTCCTAAGGGGTAGCCGGGGGCCGGGACCACCCACTTTCACAGCCCTCCACAGGACCCAAGTCACCTGACACCTTCATCTTGCGCTCTTAGTCTCCAAACTATAAGCCAGTACCTTTCTATTATTTAATCCACTCTGCCTCTGGCACATTGTCATGGCTACCCATGTGAATTAGCTTTTTATCACTGTTATGAACATCTTCAAAACTAAACTTAGAGAGTGAAAAGGTCTCTTTTGACTCCAATCTGAACTTTGTGGGCAGGTATGAGTGTCAGTCTTCCTAGCTGCATGTTCTTAACCACTGAGCCATCTCTCCAACCCCAAACTAGTGCTCTCGTAAGCCAACTTTAGGAGGCAGATGTTATCTGTTGACTCCAAGTGAAGTTCTGAATTTGTAGGCTAAGAAGTAGTCAAGACAGGAAAATCTAACAAGAGTGAGCTCATGAGTCAGGGCAGAGCTTTGTCTTCTCCTCCTTGGCTCAGCTGCCAGATGTCAGCCTTTGAAGTCTTTGTCTCTTAAGTGGCAATCTAATCCTTTGAATTTACACTCTACTTATTTTCCATTTGTTCTCTGAGCTGTTAGCACACTGGCCACCCCTGAATCCAGTCCATCCCCGGATCCGTGTGGGTGTGTGCTTCCTGTGCAGTTAGCATGGGGCCCTAGTATTGATTCCCTGTGGAAAGGGCAGCCCCAAGAACCGCTTGCCTCTCTCCTCTCTGTACTATCAATCTGTGGAGCACACTCATTCTGTTAGATGGAAAGGGGACTGGCAGACACAGTCATTATCAGCCCCCTGCTCTGGGAACACTTGACTCACTGGTTTCTTCTCACTTCCTGGCATGGGGTGTCATGATTTGAACATGCTTCTGAAAGACTCTATTGCAAGCTAAGTTTATATGTAATGCTATCTAAAGGTAGCAATTGGGATTTGGTGAGGTCATGAGGACAGGGCTCCCATTATGGGGTTAGTGGCTCCATAAGAGGAGAAAGACAGAGGTAGCGGTACAGCTTGGTGGTGTTTGTCTGGCATGTGCAGGCCCATGGGCTCCCCGGTGGGCACCTAAAACTGTATTGGAAAGCATAGGAAGAGAGAGTCCAAGCTAGCACATTTGCCCTGCCTGGCCATGTGATGCCTCTGACTCAGCAAGAAGACCCCAATTAGATGCCAATGTCATGTTCTTGGATTTCCTAGCCTTAGAACCATGAACTAAACAAACCTGAGCACTTTTGTAAATTGGTTTGTTTTCAGCATTTTGTTATAGCACCAGGAAATGGACTAATACATGGGAGTGCCAAGAAAAACACAGGACATTCTGGAATCTGGGTAACCATCTGAGGTAGGGTGAGTTGATGCCTAAGGCCCATGAAGGAAAGGAGGAAACACTCCTTCCATAGAAGTGAGTCATCAAATTAGCATCAAATCCCTGTGAACAGAGTCTGTCACAGCTCTACTGTCTGTCAGACCTCAGGAGGAAGTTCACATGCCCTGAGAAGCAGAAGGGAGAGGTTTGGGCAGAGAGGCCCATTTTGAAACCAGCCACTCACTAGTTCACGCAGTGACTTTATTTCTGTTGCTAACAAGGCCTCTGTGGCACTTATCTGTTGAGTTTCACCTACATCTCTGCAGCTGAAGTCAGTCTCACTTAGTAAAACCCCTGTGCAGTGAGCCCAGGATCTGCACTGCCTTTAACAAGGAGAATTACGCACAAGGTGGATCTTTCTCCCATCTTGGGAAGGAGTAGATCATGAAAGAACTAAGTTGATTTAGGAGGATTCACCCAAGTCAACTGGCTTGTGAGGTTTCTGAGTTTAAATTCACGGTTGTAGGTCTCTTAAGTTTTCTGTCACCCTCTCCCAAATCTACACATCCTCATCCATTTGCAGAATTGTTGCTGGGAAGAGGGTGCCCCTTCCCATTTACCCATCATGGCAGTGAACTTGGACTGTGAGAAGTGGCTGGAGTTGAAGGGGGCTGAACAGGGTGAGCCCCTGACTGGAGAGACACCAGCCCTTTAATGGGAGCACTCACTCACAGAGGTGCTGGGTTAAAATGGACAGAAATAAAACTGTCATCTTAATCTAGAGCAACCGTGGCATGTACTTATGAGATGTTCCCATGGTATGTTCAATAGTGTGCCATGCTGCCTTCCTTAGGAAAAATAACTTTCCCCAAATTCTAATGCCAGTTGACAAAAGACAACCCTGTTGTGGCTTGTGGCGTCATTTTTACAGAGAGTACCAAGTGAAAAAGGCAATCCGAATCTGTCACTTTATTTCCCGTTAGAGAATGCCACAGCCAGCAGCCTCCTGAAATGTTTGTATGTCCCCCTGATTTAAAGGAGTAAAATATTTGGGCTGAAAAATAATTCAAAGAATGAAGACTATCTGCTCAGGCATGCTAGGCATCGAGCTGTTCGGTTCCTTGTTGATTAGCTGTTATTTGATAGGAATAGTGCAGTCTGAAATAACTTACACACCATATTTCCAAGATGAGATTTCAATATGTTTTAAACACACATTGGGAAGCTATTCAATATGCCTGACTCATCACCGGAGAGATGCTAATCTTGTAATCATGAGTTGAGATGGAAAGAAAACGGAGAGGCAATGGGGAAAGACATCGGATGGGAGACATGTCCCCACATACAGAATTATGATTATCTGAGAGCCTTGAGATTCATAGAGGAAAAAAAAGCTCATTAAAAACTAGGAGTCCTTCACACGGTGACTTTGAATGAAGCCTTTAGATGAATTTGATTTTCAAAATAAATCAAACAGTGGAGTTCATAAATCTCATCATGTTAATCAAATTTGCTCAGAGCATTGGATTGCTTGCATTTAGGCCCCAGCTACATCACTGCCTGTCTACACATAGGTATAGAACCGCTTTCAATCTCACTGAAGGGATGGGCCATGCTTGCTGTGTGGAAGTCATCTTGGACGCACACAGAGAAGTCTTAGTTCATCACAGTCTGGGCACACAGTCTTTGACAGACCTTTTCCCTGTTCTGCCCACTCTTACACTTTTTCTCATCCTACCCAGCCCAGAGTTGAAGATTCTATCTACATGCTAATAATGCTTGATTTAAACCACCAGCCCTGGCCACACCTCCTAAACTCAGGTTTACTGTCTAACACATCCAAAGCCATGTTCCTAGTCTTAGCGCCCCTTGTTTGCCACATTCCAGTCTCAGATTTTGGCTTAGATTCCAAATCTTGGTGTCACTCTGGAGTCTTCTCTGGCCTCAGTCTCTTAAATACTTCTTCACTGAAATATAATTGACATATCATAAAATTAATTTTTGTGCTCAATTCAGGAGGCATCAGCACGACCACAAAGTTACAGAGCCATGACCACTATCTAACACCAGGGCTTTAACACTACCTAATATCAATCCCTTCAGGACCCCCATGCCATTGTCAGCCATTCCGTACTCCGTCTATACTCAGTTCCTGGTTTCTTCTGGGTGTTTCATACAAATGGAAGACGCAAGACAATGTATGACTTTTATGTAGCATCACGCCTCTAAGGTTCATCCATGTTATAATATAGACTGGAGATTCATTCTTTCGCTCACACACACTGCTTTTATTTTAATTTTGTTTTTTACCATTTGCCAGTTGCTGAACATTTGAATTGCATCTACCTTTTAACTGTGTTAAATAATGCTATTATATACATCGATAAGCACATTTTTCAGGAATGCATGACTTTAATTCTCTTGGGCATATCCCTGGGGATAGAGGCTCTGGATCATATGCTAACTATTTACCACTCAAGAAATGATATTTTTTGTTACCAATATATAGAAATTTCAATTTCTTCTCATTATATCAGCATATCATATAATATCAACCTCTGACACTTTTTTTAAAATTTTGGCCATCTTCTTGAGTGTGAAGTAATATCTTACTGTGGTTTTGGTTTTCATTTCCCCATGATTATGATGTTGAGCACCATATGGTAGTACAATAGGCTACTTTTGAAGAAATGTCTACTACAATCTTTTGCCCATATTTCAATTGGTTATCAGTATTTTTATTACTAAGCACTAACAGTTCTTTATATTCATGATGCAAGTTCCTTATCAGAATATGGTTTGCAATAACTCCCCCAATATGTAAGTTGTTTCTCACATTAATGATGCCCTATGACACACAGATGTTTCTAATTTTAACAAAATCTAATTTATTTTCTTTTGTGTCTTGAACACTTGATGCCAACTCTTAGAAGGATGCTTAACATAAGGTCACAGATCTCTCTCTTTCTGAACAGGATCTCCCGCTTTCCAAATTCCCACCCTGTGGCCATCAACAGACAGTTCAGTAAAGCAGGCAGATGGATTGGGAAGCCCCCGAAGAAACAAGAATAAAGATGGAGGAAGGAAGCCAGTCAGACTGCTTTTTGCATAAAACAAAGCAAAACAGAAACCCAGCACATTACACAGGTCCCAGGATAACCAAGTGTTAACGCAGACAAGATGTTCAGTACATGAAGACAGACCAAGCCAAACTGTGATGTCACTGCCTTCAGCTGGGTCAGAAATGTCTAAGTTCTGAGACTCATGGTTAACATTTCAGGAAGGCATGTGTCTAGTGTGTATTAAAAAATACAGGCTAGACACTGATGGCAAGGGTTAGAATTCCCAGCTCTCCTTCTCTGTCTTCCAGACACATGGGAAAATGACTATGATAAGGACTCTCTTCTCTGGACCATGTGCAGGCAGGGGCCCACATGCCCCAAACACCAGCATGGAGAGTTCTAATGTGGAAAGTCTTTGTGTATGCTGTGAATGCTGTTGGACAACAAAGAAATTGTTTTGGCCTATGGCAGAGCAGCTTAGAAGTAGGGGATATAGCATAGATATGGGGGAAGGAGGGCTGAGTCAGAGAGATGTGATCCAGCTGCCCAAGAAGCAATATGTAATGGAGAACAGGTGAGCCACAGGCCATGTGACAAGATAGATTAATAAAAATAGGTTAAGGTGTGAGAGCTAGCTAGCAATAAACCTGAGTCATAGGCTGAACAGCATGTAATTAATAAAAGCTTCTGAGTCATTATTTGGAGCTAGGCAGCATCAGGGCTGCAGGTGAGTCCCAACCTTGGGCTGGATGGATCAGAAACTTCTAATACAGAGTTCCATGGCAATCAACTGCTTGTGCACATGTACATAGACACAGACTCAGACACACACCCACAAACACATATATGCATTCATATATACACTTGCATACATATATATATACACACACAGAGACACTTATGCAGACACACATATATACACAGCCCTCCTAAAGCAAATGCACACAGCTAAACCATGCATGAGCCTTTGTCAAGACAGAGCCCCTCCCTCACATTGCCAAAGGTGGAGATGTCCAGATTGCTTGGGAGGCTGAGGCAGGATGTGGGGGAGAGTCCCAGGCCATCCTGGGCTACAGTGGGAACATTGTGAGTGAGGGAGTCCAGGTCATCCTGGGCTACAGTGGGAGACCATATTTCTAAAACAAATAAATAAATACACAAATAAATAAACAAAGAAACAAAAAAGAGTAAAACTTGCCTAAAGGATGCACAAAACAAGGGTGGGACAGACCTTGACAGTGTTGTCAGCAGAAATGGAAAACACTTTGTTTTCTTCAGAAGATATGTGTACATACAGCACAGGTGCCATGTGGCCTCTCAGCACACCTGTTGGCTTTCTAGAAAGAAAAGAAGAAATGAACACAAAGCCATTCTATCTGCTGTTTCTTTTCTTTTTTTTAATGCAAAACTCTGCTTGGCCTGGATCTGGCAGTTCTATTCATCCTGAAGGAGGCTTATGTTCCCTCTGATATTACACAAGTATATATTTTGTGTCATAAAAGGACTGTGGCAAAATAATAAGCAGTTTTAGCAACAGAACTCGGGGTGAGAGGAAGCCTAGGGTTCTGCTTCTCCACCTGTTAACAATAGCTATATAAAAGAAACAAGCAAGGAAGAATCTGAGGTGGGGTGCCCATGGATTCCAGGACACACGGCACTTTCTATAGGCCTAAGAGAACAGCATTATCTGGGCTTTTTAATATAAAGCTATTTTAAAGCACCTTTGTAGAACATCGTGGCTGGGTACTCTGGGAGAGTCAAGAGATGGAGAAAAAAAAAAAAAAAAAAAAAACCTGGCTAAGGGTAATGGCGCACGCACGCGCATGGAGGGGGACATGTTGCAGAGGACCGGACATGGGACACACACACACAACACTACATGGGACATGCCTGCTTTTAACCATGACAGAAAAGGCAGAAAACTGCTGTTCTTTTTATTATGTCTCTTGCATTGTTCCAAGTCTTTTCATTGTTTTTTTTTTTTTTTTTAATCTTCATTATCACCCTAGAGGGTGAGAATCTTGTTACTGTTGTACATGAGAAAACTGAGTCTGTGGAGGTGGTTAGAAGAACCTCCTGGCTGAGAAGTCACAGAGGCACAATGAGATTCAATATGCTTACCCATTGCACCTCACGGTTCTTGCCATTACCTGTGCTATGGATGGCCACAGGGTCACCTTGTAGGTCCCCGCAGATGCCAAAGAGAGTGACTCAGACAGAATCCTGGGCATAGCCTATGTGATTCATGCTCGACCGAACCAGAAGATTACGTGGGTTCCCTACTTTCCACTCACCCTCTCTTTAGCACTTCCCTGGGAAATGACAGGCCGGTCTAAGAGGCTCTGACTCTTGCTTCTCGGGGCTCCAGGGGCTTCACTGATCAGTGGACTTAATGACAGATGGATTACAGACATCACACTAAGTGGGTCTCAATGTGCAATCAAGAAGGCAGAACTGGGGAGATGACTCTGTGGATACAGCGCTTGCTGTGCAAGCAGCAGGCATGACAAATGGAGTTCAGATCCCCAGGCATGACAAATGGAGTTCAGATCCCCATAGAAATGCTGCATGGGAGTGGCAGCCCGGTTTGTAATTCTAGCACTCAGAAGGTAGACAGAGGATTCTGGGAACAAACTAGTTAGCTAGACCAATGGTAACAACAAACTCTGGGCTCCGCTGAGAGACTCAGGCTGCAACGAATAAGGTAGGGGGTGACGGAAGAACCCCTGTGCTGGCTTTTCCGATGCTGCAGTAAACATGGCAACCAAAAACAACTTGGGGAGGAAGTTAGCGATTTCAGCTTACAACCCCCACAGCACATTCGATCACGGATGGAGGCATTTTCTCCACTGAGGTTCCTTTTCCCCAGGTTTATATCAAGTTGATAAAATCGACACAAGTCTCCGAGTCAGCCCCAGGCATCCACACACACACCCGCACAAGTACTCACACAGACACGCCAACATGCATACCATACATGAGTATACATCGTGCACATATGAAAAGAATAAAACGAATAAAAAGCTGAAGTGCTTTCTGGGGGCTCATAAAGTGCAGATCCGGTCCAAAGCATATGAAAGTATTTCAGTGAGGAGGTGACAGCCATGAACCTTCAGGATTCCAGTTCCAGCCTTTACAGACCAGTAATGGCTTCCTGGTATCAATTACACTTGTTCTCTTATATTAATTCTGTTAAAATGCAAGCATGGTAGAGTCATTAATTCTGATGGGACTAAACCCCACAGAAGAATCCTGGGGCTGTGGATATATATTACATACTTAATAAAACCTGAATATTAGGGGAGAAACACACAGTCAAATCCTAGGCAGACAGCTCAGGAAATCCTTGAATACAAAGATAAGCAGCTGAGAGTCAATCACATACAACTTTAATCCCAGCACAGGGAAAGCTGGGAGTGTCGACCAACACCCTTAATCCCATAACTCCAGAGACAGAACTTCTTCTATTTCTGTGAGTTCAAGGCTACATGTTTTTAATCCTAACCTAGATGGGATAGGGTATATAAGAGCTTGTAGAAACCCAGCAGACACAAAAAGGGCTGACAGAGCAACAGGCAGAAGAGACCAGGAGCGAGGCTGGGGAAGTTGCAAGACAGTTTGGTGGGAATTGACTGTGGTGCTTTCTCTCTCTGATATTTCAGCCTTCCCCCGATATTTGGCTCTGAGTCTTATTCTATACAACCCAAATTAGTGCTACTACATGGGGCTAATGCTGTGAGGCCACTCTAAGCACATAATCTCCACACTGTACATAATCTCCAGTCACTTATGGTTCCTTAAAGGCAAGATACCATCTGACAAGACGGAGTCTCACTGAGATCTGGGTCAATGACATCCCATAGTCTTTGTGTCATTGTAAAGTGTTTACATTTGTTTTGTTTTGTTTGAGATGTGGTCATCTCAAACAGGCTGGCTTTAACCTTGAGGTCCGGCTTCACCTTCCTAAGGGCTGGCATTACAGGCATACTCACTTCGTCCTGCTGGGATTTACATTTTATATCAGTTACATTGAAAAAGTCTTAATTTGTGTGTGTGTGTGTACAGATGTTTTGCCTGCATGTATATCTGTGCACCACACATGTGAAGGCCAGAAGAGGAAATCAGATCCCACAACCCTGGAGTTATAGATTGTTTTGAACAATCATGTGGATGTTGAGACTAGAACCTGGGTTCTCTGGACAAGTAACCAGTGCTCTTAACCATTGAGCCATTTCTCCAGCAACCCTTATAGTGAACTTTTAGAATCTAGAAACAAATGTCCAGGCTTTGTGTGAGAGAGATTAATGTTGAACGGATTTCTCAAGGACCCTCACAGGGAATCAATCCCCAGTCATGCTTTCATCACTTTACTACATCAACAGGACTCTTGAGAAAGACAACTTACCCCGGCAGATAAGGATTCCAGACCCTGATGATTCGATCCACCCCACCTGTCACCAGCAGGTTTTTTCTGGTACAGAAGGAGAATGTCTTGACTCCCTTATGAATGCAGAACACAGTGTGGTCACATTCTGCTCGCCTTTGAGGCAGAGCAAGGGTTGTCGAGCTTCTCCCTGTCTTGACAGTCTTCCCAAAATTCCTTATTTCCTTCAGCTTTTCCTTGACATTTGTTGCTCCCATAGTGAACCCTAAAAATATCCACAGGAAAACAAGACAGTTTCTTAATGCGATCATTCAATTCTCTGACAGCCTGCTGTTTTTATTAAAGTCCCAGACTTATTCTCAGTAATGACGTGAGTATTTTCTTTCATCCCCAGGGTTTTAAATTCCAGACAGCCTGAAAATAAAAGTGATGTAAGAAAAGACTCTTCTCACTTTTCTGAAAAGGGACATGGAATACCTGGGAGGGCATGAAGGTAGCATGAAGGCTATTTGCCTTTTAGGCTCTCAATGCCCAGTGGCCTGATCTTATCAGCAATGTCTTTGAGTCTTTCAGAAACTCAGTGATGCAAACACACCCATTCTCATCTTATAGTAAGAAACCTTATCTAGAAAGCACAGAACACTTGCCATAGAGAAAATATCTGTCTTGGCTCAGCATGTAACATCACTGGCTGCTCTTCTAAAGAATCAGAGCTTGATTTTTAGCATGCAAATTGCCTTGGAGATCCCAAAATGTTGGAGATGCCAAAGCCACGGGATACTTGCTGAGGAGGGCTACTAACAGAGAGTGGACTAGCCCAAGAGAGCGAAGTGTGTTGCAGTCAACAAAGCTGAAAGGATTCGGAGATCTTAAGGGCACTTGGACATCAGACATGGAGATGCAGAGTTTGGAGTTTTCCTGGCTGGTTTTCAGTTTTGCTTTGGTCCAGCATTCTCTCACTATGCTCCCTTCCCTACATTTTGGAATGGTAATGTACATCCTGTGCCATTATGTGTTAGACATATGTGACCTGCTTTTTTATTTTGATTTTACAGGGGATTATGAATCTCAGGAGAAATTTTGAACTTTAGACTTATTTAAATAAGTTTGAGATTATGCATGATAGACTATAGGGACTTTTGAAGTTGGACTGGATGCATTTTTTGCATTATGATATGGCTGCAGGCCTTCGGGGTGGAGGGAGTGGAATGTGGTGGTTTGAAAGAAAATGGCCTCCAAAGGGAGTGGCACTATTAGGAGGTGTGGCCTTGTTGAAGTGGGTGTGGCCTTGTTGGGGAAAGTGTGTCACTATGGGGGTGGGCTTTGAGCTCTCTTTTGCCCAAGTTCCCCTCAGTGTGACACTTAGTCAACTTTCTGTTGCCTGCATATCAATATGTAGCAGATTCTTCTCCAGTACCACGTCTGCCTGCTTCCTGCCATGATGACAATGGACCAAACCCCTACAACTATAAGCCACAAACTCAATTCAATGTTTTCCTGCATAAGAGCTGCTGTGGTTATGGTGTCTCTTTGCAGCAACAGTCACCCTAATGGAGACAGTGGTTCACAATCATCTGTGACTACAGTTCCAGAAATCTGATGTCCTCTCTGGCCTCCACAAGACATGACATGAACATGGCATACATACAATAGGTAGAAAAAGCATCCATATATAAAAACTAATTTATAATTACAAAGAAGATCGCAGAAGGAAGCATTGAGCTCAGTACTGTCTGAAACTACACTAAAGTGCACTGAGTGCCTATCAGCTTCATCAAGAATGTTGGCAATTGCTTCCTACATTGATTTGGACAGATATGTTCAGCTGAATGACTGGTTGACTTATGAATTTCTTCAACAATAGGACCCAAAGGGTGGCACCCATGACCTGAGGATGAATATAGAGGGTTCTCGATACAGGACCTTCCTGCTCCCTGCCACCTGGATTCCCCTGGACACTCACATTGTTTGTGACTCCACTGGGTTATCTGAGAATTGTGTCTGTTACTACAAGTTACAAGGTCAACACTTGCCCAAGAATCAGGAAGAAGAATGTGTCATTCTGGAATGCTCCATGAAATCTAATGCAGGCTCCATCTTCAAGGGCATGGGCAGACCATGTTCAGGTACAACTCTGCCACAGGCTTTCTGATTCCCCAGGAGAAATGGGAACTCTCTGTAGTGGAGGTTTCAATGTTGCTGCTATTCTGTTGTCTGTCTCTCTCACCTCCAGTCTGGGGAAACATCTCTGTAGTGGAGTTCACAGCTGTGTCTAAACATGTGAAGAAGGCATCCTCCCCTCCCCTCCCCTCCCCTCCCCTCCCCTCCCCTGTTTCTCTGGAGCTCTTTCATTTTGCATGGCCCAAAGCCTCCAAGTTGAGAATGCCAGCCATCCATTCATTCTTCGAGTCCTGCCAGAAAACGAATAGTGCTGAGCAGCTATATGTACATGACCTTCATATTATTCACAGCCGTCCTCTATGTCTGGGATCACCTTGGACTATACTGACAGAGAACTGAGATGGGAATCCTGTTTGTCTCTCCATGATGGTGAAAGCCTGCATTAGGTAGAGAAGCTGGCTTACCGTTCCCCCCCACACACACACACACACACATAAGAGGGAAGAACTAGCCAGAGGATCTGGGTGAGCTGAGCGAGCATTGTAAGTGTCAAAGAGACACCAGCCTCAAACAGCAGCTTGACACGTTGCTGGCCCTCCTTGTGTTGAGCAGAGTTCCGAAACTTCTGAGCAGGTGTGTCACTTTATTTGGATTTTATGTTATTTCCCAAATAAGAAGAGAATAATCCAAGTTCATTTGCATGAACTCTAGCGACTCTCTTCCGATAGAGCCAGACAAGAAAACAGGTTTAAGTGGTTGCCATGGAAACCAGAGAGCATAGCTCTTCTCCAAGGTCTAAAGGAAGGATGATGAAAAGTTTAAGTGGTCGCCATGGAAACAGAGCAGATTCAGTGCTGGTTCAGATCCCCAGCACATTAACTAGCAGGCAAGTCTTCAGGGATGAAGGTGCTGGAGGAAGCGAGACTGATTCTCCCACTGTGTTCTCAGCATGAGGCTGACCCAGATGAGGCTTCCACAGCCACAGGCGCACAGTACCCCATGGGGTCGGCAGTCAGGTGAATGAATGCACTCTCGGTTCAGCCCTTGCCTCCTTGACTAAGCCGCATGTTGAGGCTTCTTTTTACCAGTCCTGCCCTGTGTTTTACTCTTTGCTCTCCACTACAGGCACCCCACAGATCTGAGGATCACGAAGCAGAACCCTGGTCCTGTTTGTAGAAGACAAGACACTCTTAACCATCCAGCCCTGTTTTCCCTGTGGCCTTAACCAAGATATGCTTCCCTTTGCATTATTCATTAGTGACAAAAATGAGGCTAGGCATCCCTGCCTTAAGTAAACAGCAATATGGACGGCAGTTCTAACAGCTCTGCCGAGAACTGAGGTGCCCCACAGGCAGCTGCTTTCTTCTGTTACAATGTTCTCCTTACATAAGATAGTCTACCTGGGGGTACCCAGCTACCATAAGACAAGTTTTAAAGCCGCCCCCCAACCCCAGTATGTAAAGGAAGGGCCTTCAGGCTCTGTTAAGGGTCTCTCTGCCTAAATGGGCAACAGAGAGTCTTAGGAAAGGAAGAATTTCCTCTCTGATGAGGCTGTGACTGCTACTGAGGAGCAAAGGCTGGTGCCAGGTGTACACACACACACACACACACACACACACACACACACACACTGTAGCCATCAGTGGGCACTGGGAACTACATAGGCTGGGGTGTGGGGAGGTGGTGCTATAGGGACAATGACATATGAGAAAAGCATTTGCTAAGATTGTTGCCCCAGTCCCCGGGCTGCCCTGGCCTGTGACACTTCAGAGCGCTGAATGGGGAGTAAATATGCTTCTGACTTCTGGCTTCACAAATGCACTCACTTGACAAATATTATCTGTTAGATGCTAAGCCCTTGGGTGCTAACGATGAACAAAACAGCCAAGAAATCCTGGCACTGAGGGGAGATAAGACTATAAAGAGCACATATGACATATCAGTAAGGGGCTTGATTTGTGGATTCAAACAAGGGAAGACCAAGGCAAGTGTGGTAGTTGGAAAGTAATTGGCCCCCCGTAGGCTCCTAGGGAGTGGCATTATTAGAAGGTGAGGCTTTGTTGGAGGAAGTGTGTCATGGTGGGGGTGAGTTTTGAGGATTCCTATGCCTCCCAGGGTCTGGATGCACTTCCTGTCGCCTTTTGGTCAAGATGTAGCCAGCACCATGTCTACTGGCATGCTGCCATATTCCCAGCCATCATTTTCCCTGACGTGATGATAATGGACTGAGCCTCTTAACTGTAAGCCGCTACCTCAATGAAACATTTTTCTTTATAAGAGCTTCAGTGGTCATGGTGTCTCTTCAGAGCAATAGAAACCCTGACTAACACAGCAGGGATGGCTGGGAGGAGGGAGAGAGACAGTTCCCACGTTTGACAAGTGGCTGACTGAGTGTGAGTGAGAGGCTACAGATTAGTGAGCTAGGTGAGACTTTGTAGGATCTGCTCAGAAGAAAGACCAGCCCCAAACACTGTCAAAAAGATCAGTGTGGCTGAAAGATGAAGTGTGAGAATGGAAATAAATGTGACCAGAGGGGTAAGAGTTGGGGTCAGTCACATAGAGCCCTGTAAGCTTTGGTTTTCATTCTAAGTGGAATGGGGGTTCATCAGGTACGCTGGCTAGTTTTGGCCAACTCGACAGCAGCCAGCGTCATTTGGAATAAGGAAAACTCAGTTGTGAAAATGGCCCTGGAAGCTTGGATTTTAGGCATTTTCTTACTGATGTAGGAGGTCCCAGGCAGCCCTGGGTGGTCCCACCCCTGGGCAGTCTCATCCCTGGGCAAGTGGTCCTGGGTGGTGTAAGAAATCAGGCTGAGCAAAGCAAGGAGAGTAAGTCAGCAAACAGCATCCCTCCATGGTCTCTGCTTCAGCTCCTGCCTCTAGGTTCCAGTCCTACCCTGACTCCTGCCAATGATGGACTGTAATCAGGACATGTTAGCCATTTCCTCTACAAGTCATGGTGTTTGGTCATGGTGTTTGGTTATGATGTTTGGACATGGTGTTTGATCATAATGTTTGGACATGGTATTTGGTCATAATGTTTGGACATGGTGTTTGGTCATGGTGTT
The DNA here is from genome assembly GCA_004025045.1 of Sigmodon hispidus. NCBI lineage: Eukaryota > Metazoa > Chordata > Mammalia > Rodentia > Cricetidae > Sigmodon > Sigmodon hispidus. The sequence continues at coordinate 131,163 of PVIH01002579.1, forward strand.
TGGGAATGGTGTCTGGTCATGGTGTTTGGTCATGGTGTTTGGACATGGTGTCTGGACATGGTGTCTGGTCATGGTGTTTGGACAGGGCGTTTGGTCATGGTGTTTGGGAATGGTGTCTGGTCATGAGGTCTGGTCATGGTGTCTGGCCATGGTGTTTGGTCATGGTGTTTGGGAATGGTGTCTGGTCATGGTGTTTCACCACAGAAATAAAGAGAAAAGAATAAATCAAGGGACCTCAGGGGATGTGACACTTGTTTTAACCAGCTCTCTCTGACTGGCCTGTGGTGGATAGAATTGTATGTTGCAGGGGATGCGCACAACTTGAAAGGAGGGAAATAGCTATGAGGCTCTTGAAGTCAAGACAGTGATCCCTAGTGGAAGCAAGTGATGACCCTGGTGGAAGGTGACCACAGTCTTGGTGTCTCAGGTACATAGAGTCAACAGGTCAGATGTTGGACTTAGGGGTAACTTTTTTTTTTAAAAAAAAACTTTATTTTATTTGCCTTGGTGTTTTGCCTGGAACTGGGAACTGGAACTACAGACAGTTGTTAGCTGCCATGTGGGTGCTGGGAATTGAACCCGGGTCCTCTGGAAGAACAGTCACTGCTCTTAACCACTGAGCCATCTCTCCAGCCCCAGCTTTTTTTTTTTTTTTTAACCTCGCCCTAACTGAGGTTGAGACAAAGGTAGAACAGGGTGAGCGAGATCTAACTCAGTTTTGGACTTAATAATGATGGACATTATAAATATGGATTGATATGGTCATTGTTGAGCTGGAGAAATTAGAAATAATAGAAGGGGATGGGCTAGAGGCGTAAGTTCACATGTACACAGTGTGCTAATGGTGCTGAGGAGATCATCAGGGGAAAGGTACATACAGAAAAGGAAAGAAAGGGACCAAAGACTGAATTCTGGAGCCTCCAACATTTCCTGAAGGAGGTGTGAAGGAAGAAACCAGAGAGGCAGAGAAAGAACAGGCCGTGGGTGCAAAGAGAAGCAGAACAGTTGGAATCTTAAAGGCTCCGAAGAGATGGATCAGAAGGAGGCCAGGGTGGTCAGGTCTCTCAAATGCAGACAGAGACATTGAGACAGCCACTAGTTCATAGAATTAGAAACATGAAGGACGTTGGTGGCCCCTTGATGTGAGAGTGGGGATCAAGGCCAGGTTGAGGGGTTCTTAGAGAAAATGGGAAGAGACCATTGGAAAGGGTAAGTGTCTTCGTCAGGGCTCCTATTGCTGTAAAGAGACACGATGCCCGTGGCAGCTCTTCTAAAGGGAAACATTTAATCAGGTGCGTGCAGTTTCAGAAGTTCAGTCCATTATCATGATGGCGGGACATGGCAGTGTGCAGGCAGACATGGTGCTGGAGAAGGAGCTTAGTGTTATTTATCTTATGGCAGGAACTGATTGCAAACTACAACAAAACCCATTTTAAGAGTTTATTAGCGAGGGAAGGAAAGTAGAAGGATGTGTGGCAGTCCTATCTGGAAAGGGAACGTGATGGAGAGAGGCAGAAACAGTGAAGCTTGCTTTTTAAAAAGGTAAGTGTATGCTGTATAGGGGCTTACATAGCCTCGATGTACAAGCGCATAGATTACATAGGCAATAAGGCCCTGGGGTGACTAAGCATTCTGCTTGAATACTGCCAGGAGGTTCACGACCTGTGGGACTCCCAAAATAGCTGGAAGATGCTGGAAATCCTAACACTGAGAATTCTGTATCTGTTCTAAAGGCAACAGGAAGTGAACTGAACCTCTAGGGGTGGCTTGAGCATATATGAGACCTCAAAGTGCACGTCCTCAGTAACACACTTCCTTCAACAAGATCACACCTGCCCCAACAAAGCCACACCTCCTAATAGGGCGCCACTCCCTGAGAGCTTATGGGGGCTAATGACATTCAGCTTCCCACAGCAAGTATGGAAACTCTCCCAGAAGCTCTATTCTACAAGCTCTGTAAAAGTCAATTTCTTCATTTACTGTCATGCCCATCACATTATAGACACCAACAAAAGCTGATAAAATGATGTTGATCAGGGATAATCTTTCTCTCCTGGAGGCTTCCAGCTCGACAGAGAGATTTAGTTGATAAAAGTCACTGTGGTTTAGAGCTGTGTATGATTTTTATGAGCTCCCTCTCTGTGACGGAGGTAGGCAGAGGAGGTCAGGATACTTACAGTGAGTGAGCATTTGGGCTCTGAGCTGGTAAGTTCCTTAGGGAACCAGTCTAACTTATTGCTTTAGTCTGAGTTACATTCCCATGACAAAATGCCCGAAACCCAGTGCTCAGAGAGAAAAGAGAGGCTTGTCTCTTGGGTGGGTCTTACTGTACACCACAGCTGACCTTGAACTTGTGATCTTTTGCCTCTGCATCTTGGGATTACTGGCATTTTAGCTCTGTGCCTACCTGGACCAAAAGAGGTTTATTTAGATCACAGTTTTAGAGGCTTAACGTCTAGGATCAGGCAGCTTATTCCTTAAGCCTCTCATGAGGGATCCCTTGGTTGCTGTCCTGGTTAGTTTTTTCCCCTTCAATTTGACACAAGCTAGAATCACGCGGGAAGAAGGGACCTCAATAAGGAAAAAAAATACCTCCCTCTGGTTGGCCTGTAGTCTAAGAGCTTGTGAGGCATTTTCTTGATTAATAATTGATGTAGGAGGGCCCAGTCCACCGTGGGCGGTGCCACCCTAGGTCAGGTGATTCTGAGTTGTATAAAAAGAACTGGCTGAATGTCTTAGTTTGGGTTTTTTATTGCTGTGCAGAGACACCATGACCATGATAACTCTTATAAAGAAAACATTTCATTGAAGCTGCTGGTTTATAGGTTCAGAGATTCAGTCCATTCTCATCATGATGGGGAGCATGGTAGCATGTACATAGATGTGGGGCTGGAGCAGAGAGTGCTAGATCTTGTAGGAAACAGGTAATCACACTGTGGGATTCACACTATGACAGTCACACTAAGGGAAGCTTGAGCAAAAGAGACCTCAAAGCAAGGTTCCCACAGTGACACGCTTCCAAATAATGCCACTCCCTTTGGGGGACATTTTCTTTCAAGTCACCACACAGAATAGCCAGTTAGCAAGGCCCTTCCATGGTGCTGTGCCAGTTGCTGCATCTAGGTTCCAG
>PVIH01002579.1:134392-185073 GCA_004025045.1 Sigmodon hispidus
GAGAGAGAGAGAGAGAGAGAGAGAGAGAGAGAGAGGAGGAATAGAACTGTGAGAAGATAATAAATACAGAGCTAGAACAGGAAAGGATAATCTCTCTCTCTCTCTCTCTCTCTCTCTCTCTCTCTCTCTCTCTCACACACACACACACACACACACACACACACACAGGAACTATCCAAGGCCTCAGAGAAACTACATAAATTCCTTCCAAATATGATGCCCTAATGACCTCACTACCTTCCATTAGGCCCCACTTCAAAGAATTTACAATCCCTTAATGCTACTGTTTCAGGGAAGTGACCGTGTCTCTAGCACATGAACCTTTGGGAGACATATTCAAATAAAATCTGAAGCACATCATTTATTTAACTATAGAAAACTGAGGCCCAACATCACGTCTGCATTAGTAGCAGAGTCATGGCCAGGACTCACTGATCCTTATTTTGGAACAGTTGCTTGTGATCTTCCCAAACAAACACTGCATTCTGAGCTGCTGCAGCCTCTGGAGCTTACGTTTTGGCTTCTTAGAATTCAGACCTACTAGCTATTCTAGAAAGCTTTTCTAGTTCCAAGAAAAACCAATGGAAGTTCCCAAGAAATTCAACCAGTGCACATTTCTTTCTAACACTCTCAGGATTTAAATGTCAGTGGATCAGAAATCTCTAAAGGAGAAACTTCCTTGAGAGGACAAGAGCCCTCAGGCTATGAATCAGGGAGCTGGAAGAGACATCTGGTGGCTTCTATCAAGAAAGTAGACCCCACTACTTGTCATATTGATTTTCCATGACGTGTCATGGCAAGAAGAAGTAGCTTTTGAGGAGAAAAAAGGAGGTGGGGGAGGTGGAGATGTCCATTTTCCTAAAGGCTCAGAAATACTCAGGTCTAACTAGGATGACATCATGTGCTTGGCTGATCTGAGTTGCTGCAGAGGTTTTAAGTATTTTATTCATTACAGATGGGTTGCGAAGTGAGTCACTCTAGGCCCTTAAAGTCAGGGATGGCTTTTCAGGTGGAGTAAGGATGGGGAGCAGAGGGGAAGAAAGCATTCTGAGAACTTCTCCATCTGACCAACTAAGCCAAAATCTCTGAGAGTAAAACACAGCTAACCTGATTTTATAAAGTCCCCCCAGAGCACTCCACCTGAAACTGGGGACCATTGATAAGTGTAAACTTTTCTTTAAACCTTGAAAGTAATCATGACCAGTATCAACAGGAAAAACCAAACATGATCCTAATGTCGGTGAAGAATTGGAAGGGACAGACTTTTCAATATGGAATCAAGAGCTTTATAAAATAATTGCAATGCAAAATGAAGTAGATGTGAAGAACTGAGGATGTCTTCAGGGGATAAGCTGTTACAAGTTTGCCCATCACCACAGCCAAAGAATAAATGCTTCCCGTATTTTGCCATGCATGCAAGTCATCACTTGATTTAGTTGAAGATCCAGTCCATAGCTCTAGGGTGGGGCCTCATTTCCTGGGACAATCAACTTTAAGGGAGGAAGATTTGTTTGGGCTTAGTGTCAGGGCTTTCAGTGGGCTGCATGGCTTCTGGACTGTATGGAAGCACTGTTGGAGAAATGGGTATCACTTGCTTATTGGCCAGGACTCCAGGAAGTGGGTCTGAATGCTGACAAGCAGTATGGCGGAAACGTATGGAGAAGTGAAGAGGCTCACTCACCTCGTGGTGGAGAAGAAGCACAGAGAGAGAAGGATGGTGCCAGGGACAAAATGCACCCTTTGAATGAAAAACAAGAACACGACCACTCCAAAGTATGCTTGAGGAGAAGGTTCATTTTAGGCAAGAAGGAAAATACAGCCAGAAGCATCTGGAAAGATCCAAACTGAATTTGACCATAAAGGGAGCGAGAAGGAAGAGGAGAGAGAAGGAAAAGAGTGAGGAAGAGGAGGCCAAGGGAGGAAGCAGGAGCCAAAAGACCAAGAGAATCAAAAAAGCACGTAGCCAAAGGGCTGCATTACATAAGAAAGGGAGGCTGGGGGGAGGAAAGCAGAAGCCCAGCCTTTGGGAGGGAGGGTTAGGGAAGAGGCTGGTGAGAGGCATTGAGAGAGCCAGGTATTGATTGAGACTTGTCCCAGGTCTTTTTTTTTTTTTGAGTCCTAACATATTTTTTGCCCTAAAACAGAGTTTCTCTGTAGCTTTGGAGCTTGCCCTGGAACTCACTCTGTAGACCAGACTGGCCTCAAACTCACCTAGATCCAATCGTGTCTGCAAGTAGCAGAATTCTTTCTTAAAATTCCCCTAAAGGGAATTGAAGCTCCAGTCCACAGACCTGCTATGTGATTACCCGCCCCCCCTCCCCATCACCCTGGATTGCTTTGCTCAGATTAAACCTGGTTCTTTACTTTTAATTTGGCTCGATCTGGCCTATTGCATCCTTGGAGAAACCTAATAATGAGGATTCAAAATAGCTACCTCTGCTCTCTCTTTTCATCGTCTCTGCCCGCCAGCCCCACCTGTTTCCCTCTCCTGCCTCACCATAGTCAGCTCTTTATTAGACCATCAGGTGTTTTAGACAGGCACAGCTTCACAGAGTTAAACAAACGCAACACAAAGGAATGCAGCACATCTTTGCATCATTAAATGAACATTCCACAGCATAAATGATCAGAACACATCTTCAACTAATATACGAAACAGAATTCATTTGGCCTAAATTCATCTTTCAGAAACTATGTGTGCTCAAGTATTGGCCTTCTCTGTATCTTTTAAAAATTAACTTTCCTTTAAAAAACTACTGATTTATTTTATTTCAATTTTTTTTTTTTTTATGACCAAAGTGGGCTCTCCAAAATGACAGTGCTGGTCACAAAGTCCTAAACAGAAAGGCTCTGAACAGATAAACAGGAGGCTTGATATTATGTAAACATAAGCTTAAATTTGGCCTCCCTCAGGAATCCCACAAGGAAGATTTCAGATTATGACCTCCATTAAAGGTTACTGTCTCAGGCAGGGGCATGTAGCTCAGCCTGTGCCAGCTCAAAGATGGCTGTGTTGCAGAAAATCTGCTTGCTTTCCCATTTTTTTGCTTCTCTCTGCCCTATGTTCTCGAGATAGCCTTGGCCATGTGATCTTCAATAAGCCTGTCTTCCTACCCATAAACTAAAGATTGGTTGAGGTCAAGGGTTTCACTGCGCCCTACAATGTAATTGCGTTACAATTTCATGTATATGGGTGTTTCACTGACATGTAAGTGCGCCATGTGCATGCAGAGCATGCAGAGGCCAAGAGTGGACTCAGGGACCCTGGAATTGGAGTTACAGACAGACGTGAGCTGCCATGTAGGTGCTGGAAACCCCTCCCCCCAACTGCTAAGCTATCCCCTGTCCCCTGCCCTGCTTTATGAGTTCTTCAATGTCCTCACTCTCACTTCATGCAGATACTCCACTGCCCGCTCTTTCATGTCTACTGTCCTACACATGTAGAGCATGTGACATGCTCAGATGGTGGAGCCTGCCATCGCTGTAAATAGATTTTGCTCATATTTTAACCCAATGTATATTGATCAAATTCTCCTGTTCTGCCTCTCCAGCAGCCTCATAGTGTGAGGCTTAGGAACCTCATTATGAACTAAATAACAAGAGAGGTTCCTTTCTGAGCAGCATCCCAAGGAGTTCTGTGGGAGCCAAAGTTACATTTTAAGTTTTAATTACTATGTTTAAGAGATCCAAGAAACAAAAATACCTCTGATCAACAAGCCCCTGGCCCAAGGACAGCTGGAGGCTGTTTATGGGAGATAACAAGTCATGTGTCTTTTACTCCCCTAAACAAGTTTGTTTGACCCATCTGCACCGGATGTGCAGGATCACATGTGGGCGGGAGATACCGGGCAGGAAATACGTCAGGATGTTTGCTTGCCGCTGATTGGACTTGAGGGAAATTATGGGTTTTCTTTCGTAAGTCCTTGTAAAACTTGACTGGGGCCACTTTTCGAACCAGAGATGGACCTGGCCAGAGCCCATTCACCTGGCCAGTATTTAATTAAAGCTTGCTTCAAATTTGGCTTTGAATTCTGGTAGTGGGTATTCTTGATTGGTGGGATTAACATTTTCTCTCAGGATATAGAATGTTTGTCACAGTGCAGAAGCCCTAAGAGTGAAAGACCCCACTCAAAAGCAGGAGTAGACACCATACCTATTACTAAAGCCGTGGGCTCATGATTGGAGCTGGAAATGATAGCTTTCACAGAGTCATAGTAGTTCAGCTAGAAAGAAAAAGTGAGAAAAAAGTGATTATTAAAGAGATCACCCACAAGGTCATTGTTTTTACAGCATGCCCCCACCCCCAAAGATCTCAGGAGGAAGAAAGGATCCCCATTTCCAGGAATAGGAATGGCTTTTAAAATACCCATTTTTATTTTATTTTATTTTATTTTATTTTTGTGGGCAGTATATATTGGTGGAATATTCAGTTCTTTCTTCCTGTCACGGGCTTGGAAGCTAATGCCAAAACAAACACTCCTTGGGCATTCTCTGGCTGGCAGAGCTGGCAGCAGCTTCCAGAGTCTAATTTAGCCCATTCTGAGAAAAGCTGAAATGGTTTGCAGAGAAAACAATTATTGTCCCTGGAAACCATCTCTATCAGAAGAGACCTGAGCATCCTACTGGGAGAGTGAGACTCTTTCTGGCTTGTTTATATTTCCTATGTTTGAAGACTAAGGTGGACCTTGAACAGGTGTGTATTCAGGAGTTTAGGGCAGGACCCTGATGGAGAGAGGGAGCCAGTCTCAGATGGAAGGAACCAGATTTGGTGGAGTCTGGGTACTTGTCTCAGGCTACTTTCTACCTCTACGCTATAAATTGGCTCAAACTGCAGTTCTGTTAGAAGAGCCATGGTGATCTACAAAATCAATAGGCTTTTTTATCATGTGGTCCTTGTAGTCAGGATGCTAAACTCAGAAGTGGCCGCAAGAAAGGCAACTTTGTTTCTGATCCTCATGGATCCTGGAGGCCAGAGACCCAAAGGAATGGAAAGAAGAAAGTAAGTTTGCAACGTAGAGAGAGTATGGAGGCTGGAGCCCTGGGTAACAGGTCAGCGGTGCCACAGGACCACCTACAAAACAGACTATGGCAAAGGCCTGGGGCTGCCTGAATCTCTTCATCGCTGTCAGTCTTCTCAGAAACAAGACTGGCAACATCCTCCACCCCCAGGTAGAACAGCAAGGCTCAGAGAACTCTTCCTGCATAGGTCCTTCAGGACCAGGTCTTCAGCATCAAGGCATCAATCCAGTGCTTGGCTTCAATGTCTCATTTTGGTGTGGATCCTGGCTTCCTGACCCAGCCCTCTGCAGGTCACCTCTCCTACTGCTCTGGATCTGTATCTAAGAATTCTTCTGTTGGCCTTCAGGGCCTCAAAGGACCAAAGAGGGACAGTCAGTATGGGTTGTTGAAGAACCAGCCTGCCTCCTCCATCTTAGGCTTAAATACAAACATTTCATGGTTAAACCTCTGTTTATATTAAACCTCTGTTTCTCACCAATTGGCTGTGCTCCACCTGTAACCTTAACTACAAAAGGTTTTGTTACTGCCTGTTCCAGGAAACAGTAACCATGCCTTTGTTTCAAAAAAATTGTTATAACCATCTTGCAACCCTACTTTTGTTTCAAGAGGTTGTTATAACAACCTGTTGCTATGACCACCTTGCAATCATGTCTTTGTTTCAGGAGGTTGTTATGACCAACTTGTTATGCTATGTTCTACTTCTTTAAGCTGCCTACTTTACTCACCAAATTCCCCCTGTTTGGAAACCCCTAACACATGAACTATAAAAATCTTGCTTATCTCATGCCCAGTGCTGAGATTCATGAATATACATGAATTAAAATGCTTACTTTAATTAAGTTGGACATGATGATTTGGATCAGTGGTCTTTCCCCTTGGATCTCTGCCATTAACTTTGTCACACAGTAGATATCTGGTAGCAAGGGACCCAAATTGTTACACTTTACAAGAAGTCTGGCTCTGTTTATACTAGATGAAGAAACCAGGCAAGATTGTTGTTGTTGATTTTTTAATTTTTATCATAAAAGGGGCTACCAGTGACAACTTAAGTGATGAAAATATAGAGCAGTGCTGTGGGATTATGCTTTTGCACACTGTAACTATTTGTCACTGTCAGTAAATATTAGTTTAATAAAACAGTGGTTGACAGGAAGTAGAAATGGGGCAACCAGACTAGGAGAATTCTGGGAATCGGAAGAGAAGATCTCCAGATGCTACTGACACAGAGGAAGCAAGGATACAATGCTGTAATAAGAAAAGGTACCAAGCCACATGGCTAACCAGAGATAGAAATAATGGGCTAACTTAAAGTGTAGGAGTTAGCAAGTAATAAACCAGAGCCACAGGCTACCAGCTTGTAATTATTTGATACTAAATGACTGTGGGACCAGCTGGGCGGGACAGAGAAACTTGCGACTACAGAGCAGTGATGACCAGGAGTGGGATTCATCTATTTGGGGGGATCTTGTGGGGTGGCAAGAAGTTCTGTCTGTTGCAAGATTGGTATTTTGTTTTTTAAATTTATGTTTGAATTTTTGTTGGCCTTTATGTTGTAGAAAATGATCTTGCTTCAACTTTCTTTTCCCTTTAATTTACAAAGTAAGTTTGGTTGTTTTCTATTTTTTTTATACTCAATATGATTTCTTCATAAATTGTATTACATTTATTTATTTATTTTGAGTGTTTGTTTATATGTGTGTGTGCACACAGCGTGGCATACATGTGAAGGTCAGAGGACAGCGTATGGAAGTCAGTGCTCCCCTTCTACTTGTGTGTCTTAGGCATTGAACCCACGTCTCCAAGTTTGTCAGCAGGGGCCTTCTACTGGCTCAGCCATCTTGCCAGCCCCCAGTAATATTTCTTAGTATTCATTTCCTACGTTAGTGTCTTAGTTAGACTTTTCTCTGTCTCTGGTGTGTTCAGAGAGTACAGCCACAGTGTAAGCTGTATCTATCCGGAGGGTTCCCCACACAGCACTGAGTTGTAGACTTTCTTAGTATAAAAGGCAATGCTTGCTTTCCTGAACACCTGAGAAGCAAGAACTCAGGTTCTCGGGGCCAGAGTAAAGCTCCAGGACTCAATCCTACATGCACAGCCTCACTATTATCCTTAAGCCATTCGGGTCATGTGAGTTGAGTTGCTTTCAGCCCTAAAGACCAAGGGGACGATATCAACAATCATCAGATTGGAGGACACTGGGTAAGGACCAATCCCACCAGGAGGTTCATTTCACCAAACCACCTAGTTATCAATCTTATGGCGGTCTATAAATTTTATGTGACACTTATTTGTTTTTAGTTACATTTGTAAAGTCGCCTTAGGAACTGTGGTGGCTTACTAAGTGGTTTGGAGGCACCTTGCCTGATGGCTGAGGTGGGTGATGCACCTGAGCACAGAGAAGACAGCCTGCAAGCTCCGGTTTGCTCCTCTGTTTATCTTTACCTGAGAGACACAGTCTCCATGCACCTTCCAGCGTGTGTACTCTATGTTTGGGGAGGCCGCCACATTGTGGATGGAGATGCTTGGCATGTCCTCAACGTTAGGCATCTTCTTCCAAGTTCTAAGGAGAAGAATTTAAGAATCTCACAAAGGTAGGAGCAGCCTGCCCTCTTATTCCTTGTCCTCAGCCAGGAGCGAGAGCCTTGCCTCCGGTGACCTTTCCCTCCTATCCTCATCCATTCTTCCAGCCCTCAGTACTCTGTCAGTGGGGCTCTCTTGGAATGCGCCACACTCCTGAGCGCTCTCTTTTCTGGAGTTCAGGAAAAAAAGCCAAGTGTGTAACTGCCACAAATAATATGGCTCCTTTAAAAAATATATGAGATGTTAGTACAACCCGAAGGCAAAGTGAACCTTTTAGAGCCTTCTGAGTTTCTGTAGGAAACAAGGAATTAAAAAAAAAAAAAAAGATTCTCTACTAGATCATTATAATTACACTCTATGAAAGAGGAAGAAACAGGCACAAAAGATCAGGGAGTTGCCAAAGTGAGTCCATAGCAGCATCAGAATTCCAGCACGGGCAACCTAGGTTTCGGGGGTTGTGAACAGATTGACTGCCTATCCACAGCTGCACATGATGATGGTCTTGTGGTTCAGGAGAACTCAGAACTGGTTCAAATGTAATATTCCAGAGAGTGTCCCCAGAACAGAGACACCAGGTTCCTGAAATCCTACAGTTCCTATACTCCAAAGTAATTCCCTGGCCATGGGTCCAAGGCTAAAAAGCACAGGTTTGGTTTGATTCCAAGGGTTGGTCTCCTATTCTGAAGTACATTTGATTTAATGTCTTGGGAGTTATCAAGAGTTAAATTTTCAGTGTGCTGAGACATGAAAACTTAACACTTGAAAAGTAGTCAGACTAAGAAGTTAATCAGAGGATTATATGCTCATATATGTTAAAACCAGGGAGACAAGATCAGGTGAGAGAGCCAGCATCTATCTACCTGCCATCCATCTTCCCTGCCTCCTTCATCTGTCCATCCATTCATCTATCCACCCTTCCATCCATCTGTCCATCCATCTATCCAATGCCTACCACGATTCATAAATAAAATTTCTATGCTACAGAAATTTCAGTCTAGTGACAGAGAGCTTGTGAACAAGATATTCTGGTGTAGAACTGTAGCGAAGTATATCCAAACTATGTTGAGTATGTATGACGAAGTATATCCAAACTATGTTGAGTATGTATGATGTGGAGAGGAGAGGAAGACCTCCCTAAGGAAAGATGCTTCATGGAGGCCCTGAGGGGGACTATAAGCAGGCAGAGGAAGCCACCAAGGTAGAAACACAGGGACATGGCAGAATAGGATGTGTGTTAGAAGTCCATCTGCTGCAGACCACAGGGGTCCCTGGGGTATGCAGCCATCATCAAGAAACGCACAAGGGAAATTAAAGAGGGTGTCCCTCCCATCATGTTTTGTGGGCTACACAAAACACTCATGAAAGATTTTCTCTAGAAGAGACATTGTTACCTTTCACCATTGCCTGTTCTATCTTTGACATCACAATGGCAGAGATCTGTCAATGCAGGCTACAAATGTTGCATACAATGAGGGACCTATGACAAGGCCTCCATCCATCTTGGCCTTCCAGACCTCCCTTAGTGCTCTGATCTCATGTTCCCCACACTTGCAGTCACCTATCCTGATGCTGTCACTCTAGCCTGGCTGTCCTTCCTCAGGCCTTCTGGATACAACTCACTGGAGGGCTCATCTCTGGTACTTTGCACAGCAACAACACTCTCTCTTCTTCTAGGCACCCACATGGCTCCCTCCTTCCCTTCCCTCCCCTCCTTTGACTCTATGAATCTTTCAGTGGTGCCCATCCCAGGAGCCTCACCAAATACTGCACTCATGGGTGTGCACCCATGAGTAGTCACGTGGGTAGCAGACATTTTTAACTCTTTTAAATTTTTACATTTGTCAGCTTCAAAAATACCATATAACTTAGTATATTTGTTTTATTTTTGTGGAGATTAAGCTCCACAAAGGGCGAGATCTCTTGTTTTGCTCACCAAGGTAGTATAAACACTAAAGGCAAAGACCATAGTAGAGGCATAGCCAATGCATGATGAATGAGCATAAGATTGGATGTCCCCCCCCCAAACCACACAAATAAAATAAAGGATCAGAAATGATGGTGAGAAAGGCCAGGTAGAGGTTTGTGTCAGTGATAATGGGGACAGGTTGAATGAAGATAGTGGTCACTGAGAGGCAGCCATAGGTTAGAGTTATTACAGGAGTTAAAATAGTCAGAACTTGGTGGCCAGTGTCCAGACACGAGAGATCCCAAAGAAACTCATCTAACATAAAGCATAAACAAACCAAACAAAACCTGTCATGATTGAAATAAAAGATAACTCCCCCAGGCTCGTGTTCTGAATGCTTTGGTCATAGCTGGTGCCACTACTGTGGTGGAAACTTAGGGTGTGGGACATGCTTGGAGGAAGTCCATCACCTCGGGGAAGTATTCCTGGGGACATATTATCCCTGGTTCCTTCCTGTCACACTGATCACCGTCTGTCAGGAAGTGAGGATGCCTCTCACCACATGCTCTCACCATGGTGCTCTGCTGGAGATGATCCACCATGGACTGAACCCTCTGAATCAAGAAAGGTCAAAGGACGAACTTCTTTATTTTTTTCTGTCACATACACTGGTTGTGGTGATGTATAACTCACAGAAGACTCCATCTAAGGCAAATGCCAAGGATTTTTATTGATGTTCTATTTTCCCACTAACGTCTGGAGAACTCGCATTCTATCCCGGTACATCCCCAGAAGCCTTCTCATGTCCCATGTCACCAGGGTGTCCTTGGTTCATTCACTGAAGACAGATACACAGCGTACTAAACCTGGGGGAAACAGTAGATTTTTATGTAGCCCTGAAACTCTGGCTTCTCTCCAGCTAAGGGAGGCTGTAAACTCTTTTCTCACGATAAGCCGTACCCACCTGCTAGAACCCTCCGGTTCTCACGGCTCCCAGATGCTTCCCAGCTGCCCAGGCTTCCAACCCTTTTATTGGTCCACCTCCTTTTCCTTTTGATCTCTTACGTCTGTCCCCTCCTCCCTCTGCCACCCACCACCCTAAGCTCTGTTTGAAAGGATCTATTTTCAAAGAGCATCTTGAAGATTTCTTTTTGAGGCATTGCCTCTGTTTTTTGTTTGTTTTTATTTTTGTTTTGTTTGTTGTAATTTTTGGACCATAGGGTTGGCCGGCTGCAAAGCTATACAGAGACCCCAGCCGTTCTAGCAAGGAGATAGATGTCTGTCTCATAGGGCAGGCTGGGGATCCTTTACCCCATAGGGTTCAGGATGGACTATTTCCTGAAACAGCTTTTTCCGATTTTCTCTGTTCTCATTTCTCTAAAATCCTGACAAAAAGAGGTGCCTACCTGCCTGCTTCTACAAGGATCAACCAGAGTGATGGGACACGGTCTCCTGAGGTCACCTGGGTGTTTTTCTGTTTATTCCTCTACATGCTGGAGTAATATATCATAACCTCGTTGTTTATAATAAATGAACTGCATTGGTTTTCTATATCCTAGCTGGAAGCTATCTGAGATGTCAACCGTAGAAGAGGGTCTGCTGTCTGTGTCTGCATTGAGTGTGTCAGACCGGGAAGTGTCCATCTGTGTCCATCTGGGTTTGAAGGGAATGTTTCTGCGCAGTGATTCTAAGTTCTGATTGTCATGGAGCTATTGTTGTGGATGAGGGGGTGACTGTGAGAACTGCATCCTGTCTGTGCCTGAGGGTGTGTGCAGACTACACTACAGGAAATTCTTAACCTCTCCCCTCACATGGAGAATCGGTGTGAGTGACTGTGTGTGCTCAGGTGTATACTGTGTTTCAGGCACTTGAAGGTTTTTTTGGGAGGAGGCTTGGTTTTGTGTAATTATGGCATGTGCTGTGTGAGGGTCAGGAGTCCTTTCGGGAGTGTTTTTGAGAGAAAGTGTCTGCTCTGTGGTCTAGGCTTGAGGCGTGGGGGAGAGAAGGGGCTAGAAGCTGCATTGTGGACACGTGACAAAGGGGAATCTATGAAAAATGTGTGTTAGAGATGGTCCCTAGGGCACTAGGGGTGTATTTTGAGATTTTTTTGAGGAGTTGGAGATTGGGATATGTGTTAAAGTCTCTGGTGTAGATGTCCATGGGATCTTTGGGGGCGACTGTGGGATGTCTGTACTGTCTGGGTTCACAGCATTGGGTCCTTGGAGGCTCTGTAGCTTCTCTTCATGACTGTGTTGGGGAATCTTCCCCTAGCTCTCCTTGGTCCCAAGCTGTTCTCTCTCTCTCTCTTTCTCTCTCTCTGGAGCTTGAAGCTACCAGTAAGCATCGGCAGATGTCTCTGGTGAAATGAACAGCCCTTAGCTGATAGCTTGAAGCAAATAAGTGGTAGTTTCCTCCCAGTGGCTGTCAGAAGGTGTTGATTGTGTGTGTGTGTGTGTGAAAGAGAGAGTGTGTGTATGTGTGTGAGTCTGTGTGAATGTGTGTAACCTGTGTGTACTTGTGGTTGTGCTGTGGTCACACTCATCTCTAGGTCACTTACTAACATCCCTCTGATGCCTCAGCCCACAAAGGCACATACATACTCCTCATCTCCAGAGTTATTTTGGGAGAGACTGAAGAGGTAGCATGTCAAGGGTCCTCCCTGCCTGCCAGTCTGCTGGATACTGTAAGAATGGGCACAAGGGACAGACTTGGACTTCTGTCCACTGTTTCCAGAGGGAGTCTGGAAATAAGATACTCCACAGACCATCAAACAAGGTCACTTCCACCTGGAAGAATCCCAGATCTCACCAAGAAGCCACATTAGGTCACCAGTATTTCTACTGACTCCATAATCTCTGCTCAGGGGGAATGATCCTATCCCACCAGCACATCCAGACTGAAGTTGATATTTTCTCCCAGCCTTTCTGTGAGGAAGCTGCGCTGAGGAAGCACACCCCCTTACAAGGCTCCACATGGAAGAGGCTCCCACAGCTTCCTGTCACTGAGGGAGATCTGTGCTCCTCCTCCCATCTACAGAGCATGCCAAGTCCTCTGCTCTGGTTCTTAGGCAGCATGAGCAACATTCCAGAAAAGGCCTCACCTTTCAGATCATTAGAATGAGGTTGTTCAGGTCTGAGCTGGACAGCTGAGCACCCAGCCTGCCTTTCTGCATGTCCCGCATCCTCTGGTTAAGACAACCAAGCATCATGCATGCTCAGAACAAACCAAACTACACCTAAACTGAATATACACAGACTCCTTTCTTGTCGCTGCTTCCTAAAAACTGGAGGATAACAGCCAGCTATTGCTTATCATTTACACCCTGTCACGTGTCACATGTCCCTGGACAGTTGAAGCACAGAAGGGAGCTTATGCAGGTTCTATAAACACTATGTGCCATTTTAACTGAAGGGCTTGAGTGCTTGCACATGTTGGTATAGAATGTCCTGGAATCCAGGGGAGGGAGGGTGCTTACAATTAGGTCAGCTACCATATAGTAAAAAAGGGGCCTTGAACTGGGGCTATATAGTGATTGTTGGCAATCTTTTCTTTTTGTTTGAAAAGGACATTTAGCTAACTTTCAAGCCAAGTTCTTTCCTGACTGAGTCACTTCAAGAGACCATCTCCAGTTTCCAAGAAGCAGCCCTGGTGGCCACACAGTCCTCATGGTCAATTTGTTTCTGTCTAAGACAAGTACGGCTTTGCCATCCAAATTCTGACCTCAGAATGCCCTGTGCCATCCAGGTTGTTGAGCGATCTTTCCTCCTGGATGCACCTAAATTACTCTCTTTCAATCTCAGCCGGCTCTGTATGGGCAGTAATGCTTTCTAGATAATCATCTAGGACTTGGAGGCAGGTGGAGTCCCTGCCAGGGATCACATCTTTGGGCTGGTGTGCCATATCCTGTCACTACAATAGCTTGGGTATAGAGTGTCCCCCTAAGGCTTAATGTGTTGGCAGCTTTGTACAACACTGAGAGCTGATGGAGCCTTGAAGAGTTAAGGCCTAGAGGGAGGAGGTTAGGTTATTGGAAGGATGCTTTCAAAGGGATATTGGGATCCCCCCCAATCTCCTTTGCTTGTAGATCAGCATGAGGTGGCCTCTTCTACCACACAGCACTGTGTCCCTATGAACTAAAAGCAACAGTATAAAGTGATCAAGGGCTGAAATCTCCCAAATGGAGCTAAAAGAAGCCTTTTTCTCTTTAAAGTTGTCTATCTTGGGTATGTTGTCATGGTGACAGAAAGCTGACGCACACTCTCTCTTCCTTTGCAACTATGAATTGAGAGTCTGCTAAAGGACAGGTGCTCTCCTTCCTGACAGTACATTTGATAGGAAGAAAGGCTCTGGGTGTGACTCATGCCATGGACATTGTAGAGGGAAGGCTGTGAGCTGTGATCCAGGACACTTCCTGGAAGAGATGGGATTAGATCCCAGGGTTGTTGGAGAGAAGAATTCAGAATGGTGAGGCGGTAGGAAGTTGTAGTACAGATGGCCCTGTGACTGGCCTCCGGAATACAGGCTCTGGTGGTTTCCATGAGAAATGCCCCCCATGGGCTCAAGTCATTGAACTCTTGGTCTCCAGTTGGGGATGCTGTCTGGGGAGGTAGTGCTGCCTTGCCAGAGGAAGCACATCATGGAAGTGGGCTCTGAGAGTCCTTGGCTTCATCCTGCTTCAAGTTCGTTCTATTTCCTGTTTGCTGTTTACCATGTGATCTTCCAGCCTGTCTGATGCCTCCCCCACCCCTACAGACCAAACCCCACCCCCAGCACTGTAAGCTACAATAAATTTCTGAAAGTTGCTTTAGGTCATAGTGTTTTATCACAGCAACAGAAAAGTAGCTAAGACATCATGCAGCATGCACAGGGGACTTAGAACACTCATCTGTGTGACTCCTTTCTTTGTGTGTCCCTCACTTTGTTGTTGGGGTATAGGAGAGGCTGGACCTAAACCACCAAATGGAGCCTGCTCACCAAATATGTCTATTACTTATTAATTGCTTGAACTATTATTTGAGTAGCAAATTATTCTCTGTTGTGAAAATCCACTGAACTTGGTGGATGTTTGTTATATGGAAGAGACACCATGACCACAGCAACTCATATAAAGGAAAACACTTAATTGGGGATGCCTTACAGTTCACAGGTTTAGTCCATTATCATCATGGTGGGAAGCATGGCAGTACACCATGGTGCTGGAGAAGGAGCTGTGAGTTCTATATATGGATTCTCAGGCAGGAGAGAGAGAGAGAGAGAGAGAGAGAGAGAGAGAGAGAGAGAGAGAGAGAGAGACACTGGATCTGGCTTGAGCATTTGAAACCTCAAAGGCCAGTGACACAAGCAAGGCCACACCTCCTAATCCCTACATGTAGCACCATTTGCCAATGACCAAGCATTCAAATATATGAGCTTATGGGCCCATTTCTATTCAAACCAGAACATATGGCATGCCTACCCAGAATCCTACAGCTAATTATCTGGTCCTCTGGATAGTTTATGCATATCTGAAATATCCATTTTTATCTTTTGTAGTACTGATTTTACTATCATTTGCTTTGTCATATTGAGAAATGTTTCTTGAGTGAATGAATAGACTGAGCTTTGGAGGTATATACTGGTGTGTAGTCCTGATGGGAGAATGAGGCTAAAGCTGAGAAACGGCCATACCCTGCAGCAGGAGTGTGAAGTGGTCTAAGGCTAAGGAAATTACAAAGGAGAAAACACAGCAAAACCCTGCGCCATCTCTTTCTCTTCTTGTATGCATGCACAAGTGCGGGTTCATGTATACACATGCTTGTGGAGTCAGAGGTTAGCATTGGATATCTCATTCACTTACTCCCCACCTTGTTTAGAGACAGGGTTTCTCTCTGAACCTGGGCTCACCAATTAGAATGCCCAGCCGGCCTACTACAGGTGTTTGCCTGTCTCCGCTCCAACCCCACTGCTGGGATGACTGACGTGCTGCACCCAGCTTTTATGTGGGTGCTGGGGATCTGAATTCAGGCCCTCGTGTTTTGACAATAAGCATTTTACAGGCTGAACCACATTCTCAAGCCTCTCAGCCATCTTGAGAACATTTGATTGAATCTTTTACCCGATTGCAATACATATATGAAATATTATGAAAAAACTGCTTTAAAAGCATATGGCTCCACTTCTTCAGCAATTGCTTTTCAACTTCAATATTTACCTTAATAGTTCACCTACAGATGCCAAAAGCAGCATGTTCACACATCCCTGCAATCGATTGAAAAAGAAAAGAGAAGAAAAAAATGAGCGAAACTGAACGTGCCCAACTCGTTGCCTGTGTGCTAAAAGCACACCTTCTCCCAGCAGAAAAGCAGACGGCATTTCTTCATGTGAAAGGAGCGGGTGACTTTTCGGAAGGCGTACCCTTCCCCAGGCAGGTGGAATGTCGCATGCAGGGGACACTGGGGCTTCTGGAACCTTGAGTGGGATGTCTGCTCAGCCACACTGCTCTTGTGTCAGCCTCAGAGTCACAGGGGACTGCCCTGTGGCACATAGATGACCTGATCATGCCAGCACAAGGCTCACAGTGAGCTGTGCTTGGGATTGCGTTTGATATGGTGGAATACCCTGGCATAATAGGATGGTGTATATCATAATGGTGCAACTTTATTTTAATTAAACAAAGCAATATCAACAACAAATCCCTTGCTGCCATGAGGTGTCTAATAGATTCTGTGTATTGCTGGTGGGGAGCCTGTAGCATTTTCCAATATCCACGTGACAGGAAGACTCGTCCAGAGATGGCATGGTATATTCTGGTGCAATTAATTTGCACAATAACCCTAAAGGTTTTACAAACACGTGGTGCATACGTGTAATCTCAGAACTCAGGAGGCTGGGGCAGAAGAATGTGGAATTCAAGGTCAGACATTGTCTCAAAGATAATGATAGTGACGTCAGTCGTGCTGACAATTTTATGATTCCTGTCTTTTTTTTAAGACAGGGAAAGTGAGGTTGAATGGCGTACACAAGGTAATCAAGGTTGTAATTTGCAGAGCAGGGCCACTTTTGGGGTCTTTGGGTTCAGACAAATGAACCTAACAAGCCAGAAAGTTGGTAGAGTCAGAACATTCTGGGTTCACAGTGGTTTGTGTCCTTTTTTCGATAAGCCGCCTATTCTGGGTGCACGGAATCCTGGTCTGCTCGGCTTTTTAAAGTCTGAGTATGACATACACTACAAAGTCCATGACATTGACGTCTTATGTAAGATTAATCCCAGGAGCCATCTATTATCGGGAATTTCATCAATGTCAACAGGTCTGTCTCCTCCTTGTCATGCCCTGACACGATCAATCGCAGAGGAGCTCACTCCATTTTAGGAAATCCTCACCCCCGCCGCTCCCCAGACCTCTCCTCCCGATCTGTAGCAGAGCATTGTTTTCTTACAGTACTCCTGGTTTCTCTCCCTGCTCACCCCTGCCGCTCTCCTCAAAACTGCTCAACTTCTCATACATCTGAACTTGTGTTCTCACCTCAGCACCTCTTGGCCCTTGGCTTGTGCAAATGTCTTCTTTCTCCTGTTACAGCTCTGGCAGCCTTTTCTCCACACTTGGAGTCCTTGCCAGACTTGGTTTAGACCACAGAGCTGTCTTCCTGAAGCCAATGTGTGGCTCCCATGAGCCCTTGGGACTTCCCATCTTCCCATTGGATGCTTTCACTCGCCTTCACTGCTGGGTAGTCACATCACTTTAAAAATCAAACCTATGACCCAAATGCAGCTAGCCAGAAAGCACCACGGATTTGCCTGATCTTCCTCTAGCCTTGATCTTCTCCAGTGACCTATTCTGTTCGCTGGTACCGGCTCACAGACAGCCTCCACTCTCCTGTAAGAAACCAAGAAGGCAGCGGGTTCCCTGCTAGATTAACTTGAGACCGTTTAAGGACCTCAGCCTTCCAGCCTCCATCCATTCCCTCCTGTCCAGCTGACTGCCCACTTCCTTCTCTGCCCACCATCTCTGCGTCTTGTTTACAGGGTGCCGTTCATTGGCTAGCCTCTCCCTACTTGGAGTTAGTTCATGAAGGTCTCCATCCTTGCCCCAGTCCCAAGACTATCTTCTCTAATCAGCACAGATCACTCTCCCCTTCCTGACATTAGTAGGATTGCTGAGTTCTTACTGTCTATAAGCACTAATTTAGTTCTTCTAAAAAGAATTCAAAGACGTGAATGTCCATTTCCTTTTAAGATGAAAAGGTTAAATCTCAGACAGAGATCTCGATCAAAATCACAGCAGCATTTGACACCAAAGTCTGTGTCTTTACTGGTTCCTACATAGACACGTTTGTATTTGTTTGTTTTCTGAAAGGTTTTGATTGCAAAGCACATTTATTGTGCTATTTTTACACCCCCCCATAAGCCTAGTTAAATGCTGAGGACATAATATGTCTTTGACATGCTCACAGATTTGAAGTTGGCTTCCAGACTCAATCGTAACATGACCTCAGATGAGCAATTTATGGAAGCAACAGTCACCGAGATCATTTGTCCTGGTAAATGACAGATGACAACCCACATCAGGGTTAAGTGACTGGCAACGTACTGATAAGAAATCATCTCAGCCTCCATGGAACGCTTTCTTCTTTTCCTCTTTTGGAAAAAGAAAACCTAGACCAGACACTTGAGGACTCATTGCTATTCCGAAATCATTTATGTTGCTTCCAAACCTTCTTCAAACTACCCCAGGGGTCTTGTGACATTACCTGCTAATGATTCTAACTCATCTTCCCAAACACAGAGGCACCAGCTTGTCAACCAACAGCGTTCCCTCCACAGAGATCTGAGGCGGGGTGGGTGAGTACTCACTGTGGAGTCAGCCCCACCCCCATCAGGTCCCTGGATGCATTTCTATGGGGTAATATTTACAGTGCTAGATGTCTGGGCCCTGTGGGGCTTAATGGGATTCTTAATAAAAGCAGGCTTCATTAAGACAAAGAGTGTGCAGGCTATGTGCCCTTGCTTTGGAGGAGAGGACAACCTAGCGCCAGATGAATGCTCTCTCTCAGCTTGGAAATCATGCGGGTCAAGTGCCTTGTCACACATTAACGACCCTTTAAGTTGCTAGGCAGATCGAGAGGAGCAAGGCAGATAAACTAAGGCGTAAGAATTAGGCGATCCATCCTGGTAGCATAAATGCTACGACACAGAAGCCGCCTTTAAACAAAGTGATTTGCTAACTAAGTGGCTGGCAATTTTCCACATGGCCAATATGACATGGGCTTGGATGAATCCTTTCCTCCATCATTCATTTGTCTGGATGAAAACACGAAAGGCCAGGTTATGGCCACTGAGTGGCTGCCGCAGCTTTGAAGCCCTTACAGAAAACCCTCCTGGTGGGGCCAATGAGGCAGCTGGAGTGGGTACCCTGACACAGGATACCACAAGGACAGCTGCTTAATCGGGTCAGAACAGGGTTGCTCTGTGCCTACCACATCACCAGGTCTCTGTGGACCAGATGAAGCTGTGGTCAAGGCTAAGAAGCAGAAATATCACTGTATCCTATGCCATCATTTAAAATATGAATTATTAAAAATCATTTACATAGGCTCCACCCCCCCCCCTTTCTGGAGACTGAACTCAGGACTTTGTACATGTTAGGTAAGAATTCTAACTCTGAGTTACAACTCCAGACCCTCTAGGTCAGTTTGGAATATCCAAGATAGATGAGGGGGATCCATCTTAATTTTAATGTAGATTTAATACAAACCTTAAAGAAAATCTTAACTTTCCAGCACAGTCCTTCTCTGCTGGGCCTGCCTCTCACTAAACTTTATCTCAACTGAGGATTTTGCTAGAGATGATGCACATACATAGACTGATTGAAATTGGGTCTCTTGGAGCTGGCAAAGGGGCATTGGCCCCCACTGTAATATAATTGGCAACAAATTGACAAAAAATAAAGCCACTCTACCAACTGGTTTCACCATACCAGCCTGTATCCCCAGGCAAGTTTGATTTGGGTAGATAAGGTTCTTCAGCAGCCTCTGATTTCTGTTCAGTTGCTAAACGGTCCAGCCCCACCCCATGACAGAAGCCACCAGCCAGACAGCAGCTTTCCCCTCTGCTTTGAGCCTTAGCTTTCTGACTCATGAGGAAAAGTTTAACATGATGAGTCATCGGTAGAAGCTTCTGAGGCACGCTGAGGAAAACTACAGTTTGCTGCGGAAGAACCCCAAGTACCGTGGGGACCGTGGTTTCAGATCTACACCAGGTGGAAAATTTTGTTGACTGAGTTCTGTTTCCTGTGTATATATGAATGCTTTCTCACTGACCGTAACTTCTCTTGGAAGTTTCCTGTTGTGAGGACTAACTGACCCAGAGTCAGCTCCATGTGAACCAACACACTGAACAGAGCTGTTGGGGAGGAGATAACACGATCCTCTGACCGTCCCACCCAGATGCCATGGTGTGTGGCCATATCACCCGAACATGCACAGTCTCTTCAGATACCATGTGACCAGGTTCCTCAACAAGGTCACAAATCTCAGAACATTATCTGAGGGATAATGCTCTAAAGCTTCCTTCCAAGTACAGGTGAAAACTGACTTGTACATTGCAGTGCTTTAGGGTGTAGTTGGCCCAGACTTTCTTATGAAGGTCTGGATGGTAACAGTCCAGGCTACTAGGAAGGGACTGCTATCATCCACAGAGTAACAGTAAAGAAAGGAAAAGATAGAAAGGCATTGATTGAACTCTGCCACATTTTTACTTTTTGAAGTCCTAGCAGTAAGAAAATGATGTAAATACTGTAACAGTTACATATAGATGAGCTAGAGCGCTGGCTCATCTTCCAGAGGATCTGGATTCATGTCTCAGCACCCACACCCAACTGTCTGCAACTTCAGTCTCAGGGGATCTAACGCCATCTTCTGGCCTCCATGGGTATTGCATGCCTGCATGCACAGATACACTTTAGGCAAAACACCACACAATAAGTTATGTATTGGTTTGGGGCTAGTGAGCTGGCTTGTCATGAAAAGGCACTTACCATGAGCTAAACAGCTTGAGTTTTGATCCCTATGTCCCCTACAGTGGAAGGAGAAAACTGACTTCTGAAATGCCTTCTGACCTCCTCAGTTTGTACACACACACACACACACACACACACACACAACCCACTCAAGATGAATAAAAATGTAATAAGAATAAGTAGGTTTCAGAACTGGAGAGATGACTCAATGATTAAGATTGCATATTGCCTCTTCCAGAGGATCCGACTTCAGTTCCCAGCAGCCACCTGGTGGCCCACAACCACCTCTAACTCCCACTGCAGGGGATCGGATGCCCTCTTCTGGCCTCTGTGGGCACCTGCACTCATGTGTCCATGCTCACACTCAGACACATATAATTAAAAATAGCAAATTAGGTCTTTAAAAACGAAGCTGATCCCTTAATCAGCCTCCCACGACACAGCTGGAAATGTCTTTTAAGGCTCCATGAGACTCAGCTCAAGCTTTGAGCACCTCAAGGAGAGCCACTCACATAAACAAGATCCGCTGTCACAAACACAGCGCCCCTTATGCTAAGTATGACTGGGCCCTTGGTGCCATGGGTACAGGACAATAAGGGACTGTGTAAATTGTGAAGTCTGCAGAGCAGGGTTAGGAGGCAGATTAGAAGACAAAGCAGGTGTAGTTAGTTAGTGCTTCTGTCCTACAAATAATCTTGTTTCTTTCACATAACCCCGGAGCTTAGCTAAATGCCAACCTGAGATGTTTAACACTACATCCATTGTAAACCTTTTCCCGGACTAAGGGAAAAAATCTTTTTGAAATGATCATCAAATGAGGTCTTAAATATGGTTTGAAAATGTCACGACTTTTTAACATTCAAATACAGCTCTAAAAGTCACCCATGACTGACATTTTATTCCGTCTCAGAGCTGTTAATTAAGAAGCATAGATATGAGCAGCAGAGATGAAATCAACAGAAGCTGAAAGCCATTCTTAAATAAAACGCAATCCGGATTTGCTTACATCCCCAAACCAGCACACATCATGTCATTCACATGGGGCCCACTAGGGGGCAGTAGATGATTGTGTCTCAAGCAGGAGGGCATTCGTGTTGGTTACTATCTACGCACCTGAAGTGTGGCAGGCACTTCACACAATGATCAGAGCTGCAGTGGTGACAGGTAGGGAGCAACCAGTCATCACTCGCAGCTCGTCTGTCAGAAGGATAAGGTGAAATGGGTCATTTGCATTTTCAGCAATGAACCTGCATTCTAATGAGCAGCCAGCGCTGCCTGGACCTGTCCTGTCTTCCCTCTTTGGCTTGTGCAGGAAAGCAGTAACCAGGCCAGATCATACCCAGGAATGCATCCAAGAAAAGACAGAGGCAGGGAAGTCCACTCCCAGAGGCTGGCCGCCACTGGACACCACAAACATAGAGAGGCTTCCCTCTCTGGTGAAGTCCCTGCCAGCTTCCATTTGGGGAATTCCAGCCTAGAAGCTGTGTGGCACCAATTCAAGACATCATCCCTGTACTAGTCTGTGTGAATGGCACCCTCCAGAGTGGGGCAGCACATTGCTTGTCTCCTCTTCCTGCACATGGGCCTTGGGTTGTAGATCTCTGTAGGATTAAATTCCTCCTTCTGTGCTCTCTCCTATTTAAAAAACCTCTAAATGCATGAGACATTGCCAGAAGCATGGAGGGATAGCACCCAATGAAAGAGCGAGCTTGGGAAGGGAGGCAGATGCAACTGTACGCATGCCCTGGCCGCCCTCCTGCCCTGTCTTTCAGTCACAGTTTGTGTTTGCATCAGCTTCCTCTGATGGGGCAATCTACATATAAACCTTATTTCTAATTGTGAAGCAAAATGCAGGCAAAAGATTTCTCCATCTTGGCTGGGCGGAGATTCCCCCTCCTTCCTTAGCCTGACTCCAGGGACCTCACATAGGGTCTAGCCCACACTATTCCTAGCCCATATCGTCACACATCTGTTACCTGGAGACATTTTTCTTTGCTTACTTACTAGATGGTCAAGAAAGCCCGGAGCCAAGGACACAGACTAGTCACTAGTCCAGCTCAGAAACACTGAACCTTGGGAAAACTGTACAGCCTCACTGTCCCTCAGGCTTTTGTTGTGTTTGTTGCTGGTTGATTGTTTGGTTGTTTGGGGTTTTTTGTTTGTTTTTTGGTTTGGTTTTCAATACAAGGTTATAAGGTGTTTCTATGTAACAGCTCTGGCTGTCCTGGAACTCGCTCTATAGACAGGCTGGCCTCAAGCTCACAGAGACCCTCCTGCCTCTGTCTTCCAAGTCCTGGTGTGCACCAGCCAGTTTCTTTATTCTTGTGAGTGATCCTGGTAACCTCTGCTTTTGTGGTTTCTAGTGATGCGAATAGATAGTGCTGAAAGCATCAGGCTTGTTAGTGAGCACTATGAGGGTTTTAGTGAACTCAATTTATATGTTAGTGAGCACCACACACACTGGTGAGCATCAAACACACTAATGATCACCACACACACTGGTAAACACCAAACACACTGGTGAGCACCACACACACTGGTGAGCATCACACACACTAATGATCACCACACACACTGGTAAACACCAAACACACTGGTGAGCACCACACACACTGGTGAGCACCACACACACTGGTGAGCATCACACACACTAATGATCACCACACACACTGGTAAACACCAAACACACTGGTGAGCACCACACACACTGGTGAGCACCACACACACTGGTGAGCATCACACACACTGGTGAGCACCACACACACTGGTGAGCATCACACACACTGGTGAGCATCAAACACACTGGTGAGCAGCACACACACTGGTGAGCAGCACACACACTGGTGAGCAGCACACACACTGGTGAGCATCAAACACACTGGTGAGCAGCACACACACTGGTGAGCATCACACACACTGGTGAACACCACACACACTGGTGAGCACCACACACACTAGTAACACTGCTTTCATTTTCTCTGACTGCTTTTCAATTTTCCTTCTTGGTCTGGTCTGTGTCAACCTCAGGACATAGATGCCCCCACAGGAGTAGCTCCACCTCACCCTAGAAATCACAAAAAATGTCCTTCTGGTTCTTGACTCAGCTACACCCCACACCTACCTTGTCATCACCATAGAGGATCAGGCACTTGTCATGCTCCACGGAGCTAAAGCAAAGACATAAACACAAAACGTCATCTTCAAACAGGACGTAGAGAACGGGAGCTGCCTCCCATCACATCAAGCCCCATTTGTCTTGAGAACACACTTGTTTGCCTGGATGAGAAGTGTTTTCTAGATCTCTTTAATCACCTACTTCTACTGTGCAGATTTATGAGTTTATTTTTGGTTGTGAGCCTAGCCTTTTAAAGCCTGAGCCATCTCTCCAGCCCCAGATTTATGATTTTAAAATCAAACAAACAAACTAAAAACTCAGTGCAGTGTGGGAGTTGAGAGACTGGCAGGAAAACACCTAGTCCAAGAGTCTTTCCGAGAATCATATATGTGTCATCTTAGTGACCTGGAAGGAGGCTTGGGGACTCCCCCAACATGGCCACCCATCCATCTGTTGCTATGGGATAATGTCCTTGTACTCTGTAAGGATTTGTCATTTATATTGGTTTAATAAAATGCTAATTGGTCTGCAGCCAGGCAGGAAATATAGACAGAGTGACCAGAGTAGAAGAATTCTGTAAAGAGAAAAGGTAGAAAAGCAGTCACTAGCCAGATGTAGAGGAAGTAAGATGAGGATGCTGGACTGAGAAAAGATAAGCCATGTGGCTAAACATAGACAATTATGGGCTAACTAAAGTGTAAGTGCTACTTAGTAATATGCTTGAGCTACTGGCCCAGCATTTATGATAATATTAAACCTCCAAGTCAATTATTTGGGAAGTGGCTGTTGGGTATTTGGGACTTTGGACTATAAGCTGTCTCATCAGAGTGACTGTTTGGCTTTGGATGCTATTACTTGTCGGGGTGACTAGAGTGTGGAGCAATTCTCCTGATGGAGGAAGGCTTGAGTAGGGTGGGGTGAATACAGAGGGCAGATGGGGCAGAAGCTTAGAAAGGAGAGAGTGGGAACCTCGTGGGAAGACACTGAGTGACATAACGAGCCCTGGAACTGTGTATAGAACTCTCATGATGCTTGAAATGGCTGGATCCAAGGATGCAGAAAGTACCAGCTGCCTCCAGGAGTCATCCCAGTAACCAGTGCAAGCCTTGTTGGCGATGCTGAGTCTCTGCTAAATGGTCACGGATAACACATTAGTGAATGTCAGCTTTATCCACTCTAGACAGAAAGGAGTAAATCAATTAAATGGATGCCCCTCTTTCTTGGGTCAGCATCAGAGAGCTGCTTGTCCTTGAAACACTTTAATTACAGTTCTGCCGTAGATACTGCACAAACCTTATACTCAGTGCTGTTTCTGAGTGTTTCTGGAAATCCGGGCAGTTTAAGGAGAAACATGGTGCTTGTTTCTAAAGATTTTCCAGGGTATTAAGGGTTATATTTCATTTATTGATTTTTATCTGCTTGTACACATTTCACTTCTGACTCTATTCATGAATGTGTGTGTTTGAATCCTATTATACACTGACTTCCATGTTCATCTCTATAAATATCTCTGGTCTTCTTTTGGACAGTGATGTGATTATTAGACAGAACCACAAATAACCCCCACCCCTAATAAGGCTGAGCAAGGTATCCTTCTATAGGGAATGGATTTTAAGAAGCCAGTTCCTGCACTAGGGATAAATCTTGGTCCCACTGCCAGAGGCCCCACAAACTGCCCACTCCATTTGACTGTCATCCACATTCAGAGCTTAGTTCAGTCCCGTGCAGGTTCCCCAGCTGTCAGTTCAGAGTCAGTGAGCTCCCAATAGCTCGGGTCAGCTGTCTCTGTGTGTCTCCTCATCATGATCTTGACCCCTTTTGCAGCACAAATTCTAATTGGTCATAATAATCAAACTCCAATATTTAACCCAGATCGGGGTAAATGCTGAAACGTCAGAGAGACAAAGGAGCAAGCTACAGGCACCTCTTACTTTGTCAACTCCTCAGTTGAGAAAGCTGTATCCTCACCGTAGATTCCTCCCTCTGCCCAGCCATATCACTTCCTGTTTCCATCTCCGTAGTGCTGGGATTAAAGGTGTGAGCCACCACTGCTTGGCTCTGTTTCTATTTTAGACTGATTAATCTTGTATAGCCCAGGGTGGCTTTGAATTCCTGATCTTCTTGCTTTCTCCTCCCAAGTGCTGGAATTAAAGGTGTGAGCCACCACTGCCTGGCCTCTATGGTTAAGTAGTGGCTATCTCTGTCCTCTGATCTCAGGCAAGCTGTATTTGTTAGAGCACATACAAAGCATCACCACACCGCTCTGCTTTCATATCACCTACACCTGCACCTTATTTTTATACATAACACGGGCTTAATGTATTCCCAAGATAATAAGTATTCTAGTTTGCTTCTTTGTAATAAAATACTAGCCCAAACCAACTTGGATTTATTTCAGCTTACAGGTTCACCATCCAGGGAACTTGGAGGCAGGAGCTGACACAGAGACTATGGAGGAGGCTTGCTCCTCATGCCTAGCACGGCCTGCTTCCTTATATAACTCAGGATAATCTACCTAGGAATGACACCATCCACAGCGATCTGGGCCACTTTATATGAATTAACAATCTAGAAAACGCCTCATAGACACTGCCACAGTGTATTCTAATGAAGGAGATTCCTCTAATGAGGCTCCTTCTTCCTGGGGTTGTGTTAAGTGGACCACTGATGCTAATACAACAACTAACTGGCGATTTGCTATCCAGCTCTCCCACTGATGTCACACAGCCTGTCTCTGGCCTGCGTGCCCGCCTTTGTCCCCACATCCTAATGCTCTCCCTGGCTCTAACTTGATGGTAGAGGTGGGTAGCTCTAACTGAGCCCTCACTCCTTTTCAACATTTAGTTTAGCATCCCCATGCTCTTCCAAATAAACTTTAGGGTTAGCTCCAGAATGAAGATGATCTCATAGAGGTTCTGATTGGATGTTGAAT
Organism: Sigmodon hispidus; assembly: GCA_004025045.1. Taxonomy (NCBI): domain Eukaryota; kingdom Metazoa; phylum Chordata; class Mammalia; order Rodentia; family Cricetidae; genus Sigmodon; species Sigmodon hispidus. The sequence continues at coordinate 160,939 of PVIH01002579.1, forward strand.
TGAGCTTTGGTGTTTGAGCATCTTGACAGTGTTGAATTCTCTATCAAGGACCATGGAGGCATCCTATATATAGAAACTTTCTTTTATGTCTTTGGTGAGATTATCGATAAGATTATTTCTGACACATGTAATGTGCCCATCCATGTCTTTAAGCAGAGAGGAAGTGAGAAGGGCTGTGTAAGTTGTGTTTCTGGTAGTTGAGATCCTGTCATGCTCATCAGCAGAGATCAGGCAGAGAGCTTCTAGCAAAGACCCATTTGGTCACATGGGACAGGCATAATATCAGTCAAGAGCATTTGGATGCTTGAGCCAGCAGCAAAAAACCCAGGCTCAGTTCCCAGCACCCACATGATGGTTCACAGATATTCATGGCTCCAGGTCCAGGGGCCCTGGCAATCTCTTCTGAGTGTAGTAGGCACAGTGCACATGTACACAGGTAGGCAAATGTAGTCATGCACATAAAATAAGCCGATCTAGATGAAGAAGAGGAGGGGGAAGAAGAGGGGGGAGGGAGGGAGAAGGGAGGAGGAGGAGGGGAGAGGAGGTGGAGGAGGGGGAGCCAAGAGGGATTTTTGTAGCAGAAAACAGTTTTTCTTATAGCTCATATTTTTACTGATGAGTTTAAACAGAATTTAGCCCTGGGTTCCCTGCGGCCTGCTGTCCTGGCTAACTTCACCTGCCAACTGACACAGCCTAGCGACCAGAGAAGGAAGTCTCAACTGAAGAATTGCCCAGAGCAGAACAGCCTGAGGGTGTGTCTGAGGGGCCTTGGCTGTTACTCTATGGGGGGTGTGGCCCACTGTATGGAGCAGGTGATCCTGGACTGGACAAAAAAGCTCGCTCAGTAAGGAAACTGGCAAGTGTCCATCCATGGTGGTTTCTGCTTGAGTTCTGGTTCCCCTCTGTGCAGGACTGTGACCGCTAAGCTGAAATAAACCTTTTTTCCTCCCTACAAATCTGATCTTGGAATTTGTCACAGTAGCAGAAAAAATCTGAAAACACCTGATTTCAGTATCAATTTAAAAAAAATTATTGTAGTCTATTGGTCTTTCATTTCCTTAACTTTTTTTTTTTTTTTTTTTTTTTTTTGCCTCCACACAGCCTTCCTTGCCTCCAACCATAATTCAGCAACTGTCATGACTTTGTCATGGGTGGTAACCGGGACACTCTCCCCTTTCTTTACCAGCTCTGATGCCTGATGGGACACTAACACACTTCCTGGTCCCTGAGCCTGTGGGTACACAATCACCCCCAAGCTGGCCTAAGCCACTTCCTCCTACACTCTGGGCTCCCCATCTCCCTCCCTGGTTTGTTGATGCTTAGCCCTGTACTTAGGGAAGTTGCTCTCTGGGCTGAGCCTGGCTTCATGAGCCTTTGTCCATATGTGAACATGGCTGGAGACAAACCTCAGGACTGACTGAGTGGTTTGATTAGCCACAAACCACTAATGGGTTCTGAGTGCCCCGGACACTTGGTCCTCATGTTTCATTCCTAGGACGATTTCATATCTGCCTTCCTTTGCAGGTCTGCATTACCTCATCTCTAGAGCCCCTGTGCAGACAGGAGCTGTTAGTTTGCATCTCTGCCATTCTGATAAAACAGTGACCTGAAGTGGGGGAGGAGATGGTGTATCATGTCTGACAGGTTATAATCCGTTATCAAGAGAAGCCAAAGGTAGGAACTCAAGACAGGAGGTCACAGAGGAATACAGCGTACAGGCTTGTTCCCTAAAGCAGAACTTAGACTGCTTTCTTATACAGCCCAGGCCCACCTGCCTAGGGATGGTACCACCCACAGTGGGCTGGTCCCTCAGCCATCAATCATCAATCAAGAAAATACCCCATACACATGGCCACAGACCAGTCTGATGGAGGCCATCCTTCAGCCAAGGTTCCTCTTCCCAAGTGACAAAAGCTAAGCATCCCAGCAACTTTCTAGGGACTGGAGAACCTGGCCCAAGCATCCTCCAGCAGATCCTACCACACAGGCACACACAGTTGTATCTGAACCTACCATGCTAGCTCAGCCTTCCCTTCCGGTTCCCCCAGACAAACCAGCCAGCCTGTTCCTTGAGAAGTCAGGCCTGATGCACATCTTCAGTTCAGCCCCATCTCATCCAAGGGTTTAGCTCAACATTTCTCTTTCTCTTCTACATTGTCCATTTTCCAGTTTTTTACGGATTCTTCCCTCTAGCACACAAAGCATCCCATTTCTCTCATTAGGAACAAGAAAAGAGGCTCTGTAACATTGTTCCCGTCATCCCTTCCCAGGGTCTTTGGACACTCTCCCCTATCAAACTCCATGCTCACAAAGCTCATGAGATGTTCAGCTCTCTCTCTTCCCTCCAGCAGTTGCCCTTGACTGTGGGGAGCTGCGTGTAGCCACGCCCAAAAGATGGCGCTGGCTTCCGCCCTCCACCTTCCACATGGTGAGTGCTCTTAGTGACAAACAATACCTCATATGGCTAGGCTGAGGATCTGGCTTGCTTCTGTGTACCTGGACCTATCGGTAGTGCCTACATGGTGTACTAGGGTTGGCTGCCCAGAGGCTATTTAGGCTGCGGATGGGTTTCCCCGTGGTCAGAATCGTAGTAGCAGAATGAGAGAGAAACATGTAGCAAGTCAGTCAGTCCCCATCATAAGTAAGTAAGTCAGAAGTCAGAATTCAAGGTTCCTGAATAAAACTGCTGAAAGAAGAGCCTGGATGTCGCGTCTTCCTTGCTGTCGAGGTTGCGAGCGACACTTGACCCTAATCTCTCTGGGTCTCTGGGTTCGGGAACCTGGACTCAGCCCTCACTGGCTGCATTTAGGTCACTGGTAATAACAGCTGTCAACCTCATTGTCAGAAAGGGGCCAGAACAAGATGGGGCCCCAGAGCCACGTCTCTGTTTACCTACTTCATCATCAAGGCTCTTTCCCCTCCCCCTTCACCACTCCCTACCTATGCATCAGTCAAGGGATCAAATTATCCATTAGGGAAGAGTCCTTATGATCTCATGGTGTCTGGAAACTCCCACAGACACACACAGAGGTGAGCTTTACTAATTGATCAAGCGTTTATCAATCCAGTCAAACTGCCAATCAAACCTACCACTGTGTCTTGCCTCCAATTAAAAGAGCGTGGCACTTAGCACAGAATCCGGCATATTCTGGGAACTCTTCCAAATCCATTCACTCTTATTTCTAGGCCCTTGGGCATAATGGATTAGGACTTTCATAACACTTGTGCTTCAGTGAGGCAGGTAATAAAAAAGTTGAATCTAATATTCATAAGTCACGTGATGGAAAGTGCCATGGAGAGTCTAGGGATAGGGGAAGGCTTGTCTGAGCGGAGCACACTGAGTGAGGAGAGCAAAGAGGGAGGTTCTTCCTAAAGGAGATACTCATGAATACAGAGGTCTGGAGTGCCAGGGAAGACAGGAGTGGGTGTCCCGCTAAAGTGAGGAAGCGAGAGTCAGGGAAAACCAGGGGGTGGTGGTATGGCAGGGGGGCATAAAAGGAAGATCCCCTCACAGTAAACGAGCCCTCCAAACTGGAGGAAAATTAGGCAAAGGAGAATCACAAGGGAACAGGAATCATAAAACTGTGAGCATACTGTGGAGAGGAAGGCAGTAAGCACCCAAGGAGTGACTGTAGGCACTGAGGTATCAAATGATGTTATGAATGTGAAATGACTCCCACAGGCTCCCGTACTGAATGTTTGGTCTCTGGTGAGTCACTGGGGGTGTGCTTCTGAAGGTTACAGTTAGACCCAATGGCTTCCTGTCTACCTTGAGTGAGCAGCATCCCCCTGCACATCTACCTGCCGATATTGAGCCTCATCTCAGATCCAAAGTAATGGATCCAGCTGGCCAGGGGCTAAAGTCTCTGAAACTGTGATCTGGGGTGACAGAAAGCTAATATCACACAGAAGCTGGCATGGGCTACTGTGTTCAGACCCTTCAGTTAAGATGACATAAGGCCTAGAGCCCTTGTGGTGTAGTTTGATTCATGTGCTGAAAGCATGCTTCCATCCCAAGGTGGTACTGTTAGGTGATGATGGGCCTTCCAGGAAGTCTTTATGCCATTGAGGTTTAGGGTTCTCAAGACCTGCAGTGTCTTCTCTTGGCTATACACTACAATGCGCTATATTACTACAGGCCCACAACAGCAGAGCCAATACTAACACCTCTAACTGTGAACCAACATAATCATTTGCTTTTTATAAATTTATCATCCTAAGTATTGTGTTATGATAACAGAAAGCTGACTGGTCAACTCACTACACCACAGGGCCCTAGAAATCAGACATTACTGGCTTCTCAGTGGTAGAAACCCAAAATGGAAGTGAAATTAAGTTTTGGAGAATAGAGTACATCCTACAAACTGGAATCCATATTTGTCACAGTAGCCTGAGGACATGCAAACAAGGTACATATGAAGTGAGCTTTTACTCCTGGGTACCAATGTGTTTTTCTCAGAAGATTCTTGGGGAAAAAACCCAAAAAACTGGAAAGAATAGCCCAAAGTGGAGATTTCTGCTTACCCCTCAAAGAGTCTCTAATTTTACTTCAAAGAATAAAATGAGTGAGTGCTTTGAGAGGGACTGACTTCACTGACAGTTTGTTCTCACACTCCAGCAATGAACCCATCTTAGTAAAAGAGCCCAGAAATTATTCACATTGCTGCGGAGCTCTGGCTAGAACCCAGATCCCAGACATTCAGACAACCTGTTTCATTGGCTCTGTGGCAACAGCAACCCTTACAGACAGTAACCATGCTAGATTTCCTTTTGAAGATTGGAAGAGGCCAAATTTAGGCCTGGAAGGTCCCTCTGCAGGGGCTTCTCACCTGTAACCGCTCATCCACATGCTTTACCAGCCATATAGGAAGCAAAGGGAACTGTCTCGTTTGAGAGTTAAGGCCTCCAGAGGTGAGTTTACACCTTGAGCTCCTGTGCAGCAGAGATCAGGACAGGGCAAGCCCTATGAGAGCCAGGCATGAGGGCGCTGGGAAGAAGAGGGTGCTGGGAAATCGCAGCTGCCTACCCAAGTTTGGACAGACTCCAGTTTCTGTTTCTTTGAACTTTTTGGAACCTCAGGGAAAGGCAAGGAAGGCAATTTCTGACATATCTCAGTGTTCGAGAGCCCGATGACCTCATCACCTCCACACTGGAACTGCTTCTGCTTTTCAAAGCCTTTCTTCTCTTGCTCCCCCCTCCTACCCCCACAGGATGCAGCAGGATGAATTGCAGAACAAATCTTCTGGTTTTCTTCTTCAAGATGGGGGGATCATTGACTTCAGATATGAAAAATGAGGGGGAGACTGAGATGGATTAAAAACCATCTACAAAGGGCTGTTGGCCCTTTCAGAGCATATACAGAGGGAGAGAGCACTGTGATTTCAGCTCACACTGAAGTAACTCAGGTTGCTGCTGTTAGATCTTTCCTGGACTCCCAGAAATAACAATCCCACATGTAACCTGACTAAGGAAAGACGGGAGGTCATCTTTGGCTTGGTGTGTGCTTGTTAGGAACAGAATTAATGGTAACATAGCCTTGAAGGGCAGCCAGGGTGAGGTCAGTAAGGTGCTGTGGCTCATTTTGGAGACTCGTTGGGATTGTCACATTCTGAGAGGACCAGACAATGTCTTAAATTCCACTTGGATGAAAGCCAGAGCCCATTAGACAAGCTGATCACATACGCATTTCAGAGACACTAGCAGAGAGTGCAGCCCCCCCGCCCCCCGCTGAGCTGAGTCACAGCCAGCACAAAGGCTCACTGCATGGGAATCAAAGCCCCTGGATCTGTTGAAGGCTGTTGAACATAACATGTCAGACCCAACCAGAGCCTGGGCTCCCTTAGAAAGAGCCTAGAAGCAGATTTATCAACTAGCATGGGTAAGAAGATGGAGTCTCAGATGAGGACTCATGAGGAGGCCATGATAACAGAAATGAGGGACAGGTAAGTCAAAGTCAAGGGTGGAAAAGAAAAGAGGCAGCTTCTGAAAAGTCAAGGTCAAAATTGAATAATTAAATAGAGATGTAATAACCCAACACACACACACACACACACACACACACACACACACACACACACACACACACACACACACGGTCTTCAGTTGAACCTACAGCTCATTGATTTGCAGTGAACTGGTTGGCCAGTGAGCCCCAGGGATCCTCCTGTTTCTACATTCCCACCTCTAGGATTACAGGCACATGACCACCACATGCAGCTATTTTGTGGGTGTTGGAGATCTGGATTCAGGTCCTTATGCTATACAGCACACACTTTACAAGCTGAACCATCTTCCCAGTTCCAGGCTTTATACTTCATCATCAATCTCCTCCAAATCAAATCATTGCTACTTGAAGGACACAAAGATCTCCTGTGTCCAGAAAGGTATCTGGCTCACAGTGATCCATTCCCCTGTGGTCTTTGTTGAGTGATAGTTTGTGGCTGTGATACAAGACAGAGGGTGCTGATGCCGGCACTGGAGATATAAATAAAATTCCCTGGGTCTCAGGGAAGAAATTAATTCCAGTTCAGAGGATTAGCAAAGGCTTTGGGGAAAAGATGGCATCTGAGTCGGATTTGGGCGCTGGCAGAATGTTCATGGTCACAGATGGATGGCCAGCGTGTGGTCAAGGAGAGAGGATACCGAACAGGATGCTGAGCCGACAGGTTCACAGGTGCAAAGAGTCAAGTAACCCAGAGAGCTGGAGCCTAAGCCTTAGGCAGTGTGTGTGTGTGTGTGTGTGTGTGTGTGTGTGTGTGTGTCCATAGTGTTTGGATGTCTCTGCCAGATTTCAAGGTTTCAAGGTGGAGGAAGTTGGGAGAGAATCTATGAGGCAGAAAGTTGAAAGGAGGATCTGTGTTACAGACACAACCTTGGGAGGCATGAGCATTGTTGTAGTATTGAAAACAAGACGGGAGAAGATGGTCACGGGGAGTGCAGAAGCAATAGGAACTGAACATGCTCCAAGGGTGTGACGTCTAAGAAAAGGGGAGGAGCCAGAAAAGGGGCTGAAAAAGGATGCCAGGAAGACAGAAATTAAATGGGGAGTGGAGTGTCTGGAGAAGGAGGTAAAAAGTCTACCAAAGACCAGATTGACTCTGTCTTACTTTTCTATTGCTGTGCTAAAACACCATGACTGAGGTTCATACTGAAGGAAAGGTTTGCATCACTTGTGGGTCCAGAGGGTTAGAGTCTGGGTGGTCTGAAAAAAAAAGGGGGCTGGAGAGATGGCTCAGCGGTTAAGAGCACCGTCTGCTCTTCCAGAGGACCCGGGTTCAATTCCCAGCACCCACATGGCAGCTAACAACTGTCTGTAGTTCCAGTTCCAGGCAAACAACAAGGCAAATAATTAAATAAATAAATAAAGTTTAAAAAAAAAAGACCCCCAAAGGGAGTAGCACTATTAGGCCTTGTTGGAGAAAGTATGTCACTGTAGAGGCAGGCTTTGAAGTCTCACATGTGCTCCAGATACAGCCCAGTGTTTCAGCTCACTTCTTATTGCCTGCAAGATGTAGAACTCAGCCACCATGTCTGCCTGTACACCACCATGTCCCACTATGATAATAATGGATTGAATCATGGTCAGGCTGGAGTGATGGCTCAGTGATTAAGAGCGCTGACTGCTTTTCCAAAGTACCTGGGTTCAATTCCCAGTACCCATGTGACAGCTCACACCTGTCTGTAACTCCAGTTCTAGGGTTGCTGATATTCTTACACAAACATTCATAAATTAAAGCATAAATTAAAAAGAAAAGAGAGTTGCCATGGTCATGGTGTCTCTTCACAGCAACAGAAACTCTAAGACAGAGTCCATCATGACAGGGAAGCATGACAGCAATCCACGGATAGGTTGTTCGAAGCAGAAGCTGAGCTCTCACACACTGAGACAGAGTGGCATATAGGAAACGAACAATACCAGTCTCTTGAAACCTGAAGCCCGCCCCTAGTTGTATACTTCCTCCACCAAGGCCACGCCTCCTATTCCTTTCCAAACAATTCCACCAACTGGGCTTGTGTATTCAAACATATAAGATTATGGGTTCTACTTTTATTCAAACTACTATGATAACTGGTGTGTTAATTTAGGTGAACTCAAGAACTGATGAAGGATGCTCAGTGTGAGCACTGTTGGTACCCAGGGAAGAACAGCTTGATGCAGGCAAGGCAGGGGGCGAATCTGGTTGCAGTGGATTGGAGAGAATAACTATAGGTAATCTATCATCTATCTATCTATTTATCGATCATCTATTTCTCTACATACTGTTATCTTTCTCCTTTCTTTCTAATGTATTATCTATTTACCTACTTACTTATTTTGAGACCTGGTTCATTGTGTAGCCCTGCCTAGCTCAGAACTCAATATATAGCCCAGATGAGTTTTACAACTTCAGCCTCTGCTTCTCCAGCACTCCATTACCAGCATGCACCATTCTGCCCACCCCATTACCACCATGCACCATTCTGCCCATCCCATTACCAGCATGCACCATTCTGCCCACCCCATTACCAGCATGCACCATTCTGCCCACCCCATTACCAGCATGCACCATTCTGTCTAGCCCCATTTGGATTCTTTAAGGAGTTCTGCTGTAAGCTACATGGCTTAGCTTGAATATGTTGTTCCCTCTCTGAATTCATGGGCTGGAAATTTAACCCCCAAATTTAGATGTTAATGGTGTTTGGCGGTCCAGTCTTTGGAAGCGAATTAGGAGCAGATGAGGTAAGGAGGGTGGGGCCTGTGATGGCATTCCTGCCTTTCCTGGTTTTCCAGAAGAGGAAGAGCCATCAGGCTTGCACTGTGCTGTGTGATGTTCTCTGTCACATTGTGATGCAGGAAGAGGACCTTCCAGGAAGCCATGTGAGACTATTTTTCATAAACTAGCCAGCCTCAGGTCCCCTTGCAACAGAAAACAGGCTGAAGTGAGGTATTAACTAGGAGACCAATTGGAATAGAGAGAGGAACATTTTTCTTTTGCTTCTTTTCTCAAAATGTGGAAACAATAGCACTATTTTTACTAGCAGATCAGCTGGATCTGGTGGGGAAGAAAAAGCTCATGGGGAAGATGAGATATTTTGTTTTGTCTCATTTTTTTTTCTTGGAGCCCTAGCCGTGAGCACTAGACCTACGTGGGAAAGTTAGCAGAGCAGAGAGAAAGCTTGTCTTGCAATGGGGAAGGCCAAGCGCTGGCCTCGCTGCTGGCCTCGCTGCTGGCCTCTGGGGAAGGCTTCGCCCCCTCTTCTCCAGCCTCGTGCACCCTCATCTCAGCCTCTGTTGGCCACCTTCAGCACTGCCCAGCTGGAGAATCACAACATAAGGCCTACTGGTTATTGGGTGTATGTTACATGCCTTTCAACAGTTAAAAGGCTGATGGGCTGTCCATGAAACAAACCCCTCGTTTTACAAGTGAGGGACCCAAGACTCCTGCAAATACTTTCTTCATTGATCTCTCTGGCCCCTCACTAATACCCTCTCCAATTTGTCACCAGAGTGTGTTTCCTTTAATATCTACTTAAAACATACATTCTGGGGCAGGAGAGATGGCTCAGCTGTTAAGAGCATTGGCTGCTCTTCCAGAGGACCTGGGTTTGGTCCCCAGAGCCGACATGGTGACTCAACTATCTATAACTCCAGTCTAGAGGGCCTGGTATCCCCTTCTGGCCTTGTGAGCATACTAGGCATGTGCATACATGCAAGAAAAACATATATTCTATACATCTATAAGTAATGTATTTAAAATAGACATGTTCTTAGGATCTAGGACAAAATTCCTTGCAGGACAGAGGTGGCTCTACATTACCAAACCGACCATGTTGGCTGACCTTTGTTTCTCTCCTTCGATACAACCTACTGTCTTCTCCAAAGAATCCAAGACCTCCCCACTAACCTGCCATGTCTTGTGCTCCAGAGACTGAAAGAAATATACCGTCACTTCCTTCCTCATTCTCCAACTCAAAAGTGTTTCTTTAAGAGGCTGTATGGTGAGCCCCATCTCTCCAGCAACCTGAAATGGTGAGGAGCCCCCCACTAGGCCCTTGACTCCCAGGTGTAAGATAGAATGGGCGTGGATCTGAAGGGTAAGCCCCCTCTGGGTCTTTGATTTCTACTTGTAAGGGGTGAGTGTCTGCCTTATGCACAAGAGTGCAGACACATGCAAAGCTGAACTTTTAAAAATCCGTATGTTAGAGCCCATTTCTTGGAAAGTCATTTTCGAGACTCAAGCATCTTTTTTTATCCAGAACAGAACTGGAAGACCTTTAAGATGAGTGAGAAGTCAACCTCTGTTTTCTCTGCTACGCTGCTGTGACAAGAGGTTCTGAAATAGTATTTTATGTCGTGTTCAAGGAATCCTGGGTGTAGGTTGACATTGTGATCCCTAGTTTTAAAAGGATTTTTTTTTTATTTCTTGCCACTTGTTTCACATACAAAGAGGTCAGCATCTTTCTCCAGGTGAGTATGTGACTTCAGAGTAGGTCAGGCTGCAAAAATGAAAATTGGTGCTAAATATTTTTATTCATTTTGTCAAAAGTAGCTCTTGGATGGCTTTTGCCTCATGAACTGTGTTTCTGTTGGGGATCTAGCACAGGGGTTCAATGCTTGCCTGGCATGCTTACAAACCCAGGCTCCATCTTAGAGAAACAGTTCCTTTCCCTCTTCCTGCTTTATTTTTGTATATAGATGTTTTCTGGCCGAGGTATACCTCAGAGTATGTCTACAGTAGAGTGAACGCAACACTACGGAAGTGGTATTACATTTGAAATCATGCATTATAGGTAATGATAGAGTGGGCCCTGAACATGGTAATTAGTTTACAATGCGCTCCCAGGAAAATACTCAGACACCATGATTAATGTTCCCTTAAGCAGCCAGCCCCTATAAGTAGCTACCATTGTACTTCCCAGAACTCCATGCTCCCAGGATATTATGATAAATACCACGTTGGGTCTCAAGTTGTGCTAAGTGATTAGGTCTGGGTAGGAGAGGGTGGCGATATGAAACAGAGATAAAGTCCAAGTGTTTGCTTTTCTGCTCTGCTAGAAAGAAAGAGGTGGCCAGCCACAGGAGAAAAGGGAGTTTCAGAGTCCAAGGGCATAATCTGAAGCCCTCGAGTGCCTGCTTAGTCCGTGAAATTATAAACTGCTATTCCAAATTGATTTCTGTTGGGTATGCCAGGAAGCTAGACAATAGAAGTATGGGCTGTTGCCGAGCAGCAGAGAAGCACCGTTAACTTTATCTTAAGACTCTTGGAACAACTTTCCCTTTGCACAGGATGCAGGACCACAGACTGGCTTTCAGGTAATGACATTGTCAACGGACAGTCCCTGGGTCTGGCTCCATCCCAGATGCGCTTCTGGACTGTGGCTACTGAACAGCCCAAGGCAGGACATACTCCCAACTGCAAGGTGCATGCTTGTGCTCAATTTGGGGAGCCTGTGACTCAGAGAAAGAACTGACCAGGAGAGTCTGAACAGCTCTGAAGGCAAGGATTGTCTAGCCCCGTTTCTGTCCTCAGAGCACACGTGGGTTGGAAGAGAAGAGTGTTCCCCCGTGGGAAGGACATGCTGCTGAGTGCTGTTAGGGGCTTTATATACAGGAAGGCTTTGATCTGCTTGTAGCTGTAAATAAAAATGTCACCTGTCCAACTCTCCAGAGGTAAAGGGGCTGAGGGTGTGACTCAGAGCCTCTGTGTGTCTTCACCACTCAACATAGCTTTTCCAGAGCCCTGGAGGCACTTGAAGCAGAAGCATCACCTAAGAGTGGCCATCTCAGCAAGATAAACTAAACTCGTGAGCTTCCTATACGGCCCTTCTTTAAAGCAATGCTAGAGCACTATGCCAATTCAGGAAACTGTAAGTGAACTTTTTTTTTTCTTTTTAGAAAAAAAAAAAAAGCCATCAGTGCCAACCATTCATCAAGGAACCTTTGGCAGGCTGAGAGCCTGAGCATCCATGCTGGGAGTGTTTGAAGCGCCCCCTCTGGTCTCACTGTAGACTGCAGGTAGAGAGGAATAGGTGCCTCTATTGGGTGGAGGACAGGTGTCACATGCATGGCAATTGGTGTGTAGGAGCCAGAGAGCAGCAGCAAAGCCCAAGGTGCCTCTGCCACTCATGAGTCTCCAGTGGCTGGGTGCGGGAACAGCCCAGTCAAGAGTCAGGGAAGGTCCTGGGGTGCTTTAGGTCTGAAGGTGCTTCAGGGGAGTTTTCGCAGAGATATTACGTGAGCTGTGGAGAATGGCCACATTCCAGTGGAAGCCACCTGTTTAGAGCCTTTATGGTCCGTGGGACCAGGTCTTATTAATGAATGTGCCCCCAATGGGGGCCCACAGAGAGTGCTCACAAATGTTGTGGTAGGATGGTGGGGGAAATAATCAGAGCTGGGGGCAATGTGAGGAGACCCTGCCTGGCATGTGATGGGGAGTCCTGTTCACTAGCTTATTGTGGCTGTAACTTGAAAGTGCTGCCGAATTGGAAGTTGGGGAGTCAGTGAAGACAGGGATGGCATCTGTTTGAATATTTTCCCACCAAATCATGTGGGAGGGGGAGGGGAGGTCGCTTAGTTCGCACTGTGGCCATGTCATAGGATGGGGACGAGTGGGTGTCTGACTCATGTGGGCCAAGACTGGGTGAGCTGCTCTGAGAGACACTAGTTACAGATCAAGCCCAGTCCTTGGGTTTTTCTTCCACACCTACGCACTTTCCAGCAGTCGGAAGCTAGAAGCTGGAAGTCATCTCCAAAAGCAGAGCTGATGCTGGTAGCACACTGGGATGCTACCTAGACCCTAGAACCTTAAGTCCAAACAAACCTCTTGTCTTTGTAAATTTCCCATTCTTAGGTGTTCTACTACGGCAACAGGAAATACTGCCATCCCAACACTCAGTATCACTGGACAGGGAGTCAGCAAACAGGAAAAGCTGAGTACTATGATAGAGCTGAGTTTCAAGAAAATTAATCTAGCCACATCTAAAATATCATTGATAATTGCATGACTCAGAACCCAGTTTCAGCTCTTTTTGGGACAGGGTTTCCCAAGGATCTCTCTCTGGAGACCACGCTAATCTCCATCGGCCTGCCTCTGCCTCCCAAACGCTGGGATTAAAGGTGTGCATTGCCACCACCCAGTCCAATTTCTCTTCTTTAGTGATCACCTCTTTGCTTGGTAAAGAATGGCCCCTCAGCTAAGCATAACTGGGCTGTGTAGCATGGTAGCAGCAGGCTAGATGGAGCCCCAGCGTGATTAGCAGCTGCCCAAGAAGAAGTTCCTCATGACTGGTAGCGAGCCACCCACAGGCTGCCTCCCAAGAGTGGCCCTTCTTACCAGTAGTCCAGTTTCAAAGGGACAGCTTCCAGGCCACTAATCTGACAGTAAGGCTCCAAGTTTGAGATCTCATAGAGCCGAAGTTCCCGGCTCCTGTTGAAGGCAAGTGTAGTTGGAGGTGATTGGAAGCTCCTCACTTTATCTCTGGTGAAGTACTTTAAATCCCACCAATCCCATAAAGAGGAGGTCCCCAACCAGTGAAAATTCTGTTCCCAGGCTTCCTGAAGCTGCATGTGGAGACATCGATTCATCTGGGTGCTAAGCCTAGCCTCAGGCTGGCCCTTCTGGCTGCTAGTTTTTTGCTGCCTGGGCTCTGCACCACTGCGTTTCTTTCTCTGTAAAATATGTCCTAACAATCTCTGTGTTGGGGACAAGTCACTGTGAGGGCCACTGAAACACCCTGAGATGACACATGAAAGGGTGATTGGTCCAAAACCTGGGGACTGTTGAGAATGTCAAGGCATTAGACATGAAGAAGGACTCTTTGTTAATTGTTGCGGCCAAGCCCCCACCTGCAGAGGCTCTGACGGGCCCCTGATGCCCACGTCTAGGGCATGTCTGCATGGTTTCCCTTTAAAGAGCCCTAACCACGTGAGAGACTCTCTCTTTTTCTCCTTCTCTGCTCTCTATTCCCCATTTCTCTTGCCCCTCCCACCCGTTCCTTTAATAAACCTAATATGGCTCCTTGGAAGTGCTAGCAAGTTCTTCCATGTACAAAATACTAACACCCTTCACTAACTAAGAGTTAGTTAACCTTATCCTTTCTCCTTCTCCCCTCCCTAGATCATTACAGCTAGTGCCATGACCCACCCTCCTGCATTTGCTGGGCTGTCGAGAAGAGGCCGACAGGACCGTTCACACCGCTCTCTATTCCAGCCTCTATGCCTGAGCCTCCTTGTGCTAAATGACACTTTCTCTCCTTTCTCACGGTGCAGTTTAAATGTGGTTCCCCGGCCCCTGGTGAAGTCTACCCTGTCTCCTTTCCACTGGCCAGCTCAGAGTGCTTAATAAGCTACCATTTCAGCCTCTGAACTGTGGTGACACCACACATAAGAAGGTCATTAAAAACATCCTTTTCAAAGATGTGTGTGTGGGGTCATCATGTCAAGTGAAATATGCCACAGGGTTAGGGTTAGGGTTAGAGTTTCAATGACTAGAAATGTCCAACATATAAAAATAGTTAACATTTGATTAATGATTAATCAAAATAAATATTACCATGATTTGATCATTACATATATAGTATTTATATATCAGATTAGTGTATTGTATCTAATAAAGATATGCAAATGTTACGATTGAAAAAAAAAGAAATAGAGGCTGGCAGGGTGGCTCAGCTTGCTTCTCATCCTGATCTCAGTCCCCAGCACCCACATCAAATGGTTCACAGGTACCTACAACTCCAAGTCTAGTAGATCTGATGCATTCTTCTGGCCTCTCTGGGTATTGCACTCACATGCATGTACCTATACACAGACACACACATACACATAGACACAAGCACACACACAAATAATAAGTAAAATGATAAAAAATTAAATATAATAAAAAACTAAAAATCAAATTGAGCTGAATATATCAAGTTTGTTGTTTAGTAGTTAGCATAATATTAAATTGATTATATTATACTGATATTTTAATAAATGAATTTTGTGATGATGAATTCATAAATATTGGAAGTATTAAGCAGCATGAACAACTATATCCAATAAAATAACTGAGATGGCTGGTGTTGGGTCAGCCACTAGGACACTGAAGTATTTAAGGCAGTTAAGGTGGAGAGCCCCAGGGACGTGTGGAGGAGCATTGTGGAGAGGGCTCTCCAGCAGGAGGGCCTTATATGGTTGGCAGGGTTGTGGGGCCCCTTCAACCTGCTCCTAAACTGCAGCCACACACCAAAGCCCAGCTTCAGCTGCCCTCAGCTTCCACCCTCCCTCTGTGGTCTTGGTTTATACCCCTGCAGGGCTGGAACCCTCAGGACCCCACTCTGCAGCCTCATCGGTTAGTGACAGCAGCAAGTACACTCTTATTTTCACTGTGTGTTTTACCCTTTGAATTAATCCACTGTAGTCAAGACTCAATTTAGATGGATTACAAAAAAACAAATATGCCATTTAATCCAAATAAAGGGTACTTGAAAGCACTCAGACTAATATTTTTCTCATGTGGTCCTTTCTTGGTTCCAGAAGTATTTCCTACAAGAGGGTGTCCTCTGAGATAAAGCTATCACTGCATGAAGCCACGCAAAGTATATCTCTGCGCAGACATGGGGTTCTGATGTTTTAAAGATTCAGGTTAGCCTCATGCTGCAAATGTATGTTTTTATGTGACCTCAGACATGGATATACATCCCATCAAACCTGAACTTTGGGTTGCAACTTCCTTACTCACCCGGTCCCAACAATTAGCTTGTTATACTGTGGCATGCTGGCAATGTCTGTCACCCATTGGGACTTCCGACTGGTGGACTTGCCCTACAGGATAGAAGGGTGAAAATAAGCAAATGCATATGCCTTTAAAAAAAGTATTTAATTTAAATTTATTTAATTTTTATTGAAAAGATTTTACTTTCATTTTATGTGTATGAGTGTTTACCTACATGTATGTATGGGTTCTACATGTGTGCCACAGGACAGCCTCAGATCCCCTGGAGCTGGAGTTACAGATGGCTATGAGCTTCCATGTGGGTGCTGGGAATTGAACTCAGGTCCTCTAGAAGAACATCCAGTGCTTCTGATCCCAGAGCCATCTCTCCAGGTCCTGTACTTTTCTCTCATTGATTTTGTTCTTGGGGGCGGAGGGGGCATGTTACCTTTGAAGAGCTAATTCAGTGCCCTCTGCTGGAATGGACCATTCAGCAACATGAGGTTTAGCTATAACTTCTGGTTCTAAGTTGCCTAATGGACAGACACGGGGCTTTCAATCCCCAGGCCCCAGCGTGGAGCCTATTTCATCACAGGAGCTCAAATATTTGTTGAATGGGGGGTGGGTAGAAAGCCTAGCATAATTGCCTTGCAGGCATATCCACAAAGGGAGGGGGACTCCATTCCATCTGCCATTCAGTAAGACACATGATAGATTACATGACAGAAGCATGTGTAATTCATCATTTCATCTGATGTTAGAAGCAAAACGAAGCATTATCTTGTACTCCATGTAGTATAGGGCTCATGTTTTATTTGCATTCCATAGACTCGCAAAATCTGCCACGAATATCTATTCAAGGGCGCAATTTATGTAATCACGCCACTTAAGGAGCAGTTTAAAATAGCAAATAAAATCAAATTGTAGCACTCAGCATCCTTATCACATGAAAATCACATACAAAAATTGGCTTTTTTCTTTTCAACTTCAGCTGCAGGGACCAGAAATAAATAGCTCCATCTTCTCGGATGGTGATTAAGGTGTCATTAGGTACAGAGAGGATGCGCAGCACTGGCCTCCCATACGACAGCCTCTGCTGTACGGCCGGCAGCAGGAAGGTAGCCGTTGCCCACCGAGCCTCAGCCTTGGCTTGCTCCGAGTACTCCAGCTGCAGGTACGTGCAGAAGCCATCCTGGAGAGCGAACACCAACTGGTTAAGCCGTGTCCGAAGTCTTTGGGGCTTTCAGAAATTCTCTTTTCTATCAGGGAATGGATACAACTCTTTTCTTGGGCATTGATATAATTGTTAGCACAGACTGCCAACTTTGGGAGTGGTAACTGCGGTGTGCCTTCAGCTGGGCCTGGAGGTCTGTTTGCCATCTGTCTGCCTTCCTTCCTATACCTCTAAGGGTAGTTTGTGAGTGAGGGGGTCATCTCAGCAATGGCAGTGGTTGTTTCTAGCCATGTACCATACATGACCCATACAACATGGGTCTTCACATCAATTCTCAATAGGAATATAGTTTGACCCTTTTTACAAAGTGAAAGGCTCAAGCATAGAAAATTCCAGTGGCTCACTTTAGGAACAAATACATAAGAAATGGCTGGCCTGGGATTGTGCTCCTACCTATCTGACTACTAAGTTTATGTGCCCCCTCCCACCCCAGGATCTTAGCAGTATGTCCACAGAAAGATACTTTGTGGCTTAAGATGTGGAAGGTGCCCTTGAACCTGAGATATGGGGGTGGGTAGCTTTGGACTGTAGACATTTTTATTTCCTATCGATTTCTCCCCACCCCCACTCTGCTAGAAGCTTTCTTTTTTGTGCACTGGAACCTTGACTACTCCCTTTAAAGCCAGATGATAATTCAAAGCACTTACTTCTGATTCGATTGGTGAATTGGCCAAAGGTGTGAATGGAGATGGCTTACCAGCTCAATTTGTCATTTTTAAACTCAATTCATCCCCAGACAATGGGAGGGCATTGATGGGCACAATGGCCAAGAACAGTAACAGCAGACACCCTTCATCATCACACATTGCAGACTGAGACACACTGATGACCATGGTAACATTCATGGGGGACTTAGTCCTGACTCTAAAACCTTTGCAGGCATCACAGCATCGGCCACCAGCAGCCATCGCATCCAAGGGATTTCTTGCTTCCTTTGGCAATTACGTGAAGTGGTGGACAGAGCACCAGCTCTTGGTTTTAGGGTAGCCTATGGGGAGTCTACCTGAGCTACTGACATTTCCAGTTAAACTCCTTCATAGAAGAATTTGCAAGGTGCAGGCAAGTTCTTCTCTTTGGTTCAGATTTGATGGGCAAGGGGACTAAGCCAGCCTCTAGATGATGTGTCACATGCCTCCCTTGCTGACTTTGAGTTGAATTTGCATGTTGTAACTTACCCACTGAATGCTTCCCACTGCCTCACAGTCTATTTTCATGAAGAGTTGCTCTATTTGTCCAATACTCTGAGGAGAAAAAAAAGTATGTTTATAGACTTCGCTAGATCATTGGAAAGAAGTACCAATGTGGAAGACTTCAGACCTATGAACACGGTTTAATGAGGCTTTTGGAATGAATGTCCAAATAATCCCTCTCATCCAGAGGGATGGCTTCATAGGAGCCTGAGATCAGAGACTGGAGAAAAAACAGAAAGCTCATGGTGACAGCCACCACAACTGGATACAGCCTGCCTGACCAAATCACCATGGAGCCTGGGAGATTTTTGAGTGTGTTCAGGTCCCTTTCTGGGCTCTGGATGAGGTACCAGAGGGCTATGCAGTATTGTGAGTCATGTTATAAGGATGTCAGCCAGCAATATTCACCCTGCTACCCTGTAGGTGATGTGGGAATGACTCAGCTGAGGAGGCTGGGATCAGCCCAGAGTTGAGGTACACAGGCTACTGACTGAGCAGGCTGATCTTGTGGCCCACTGAGGGGCACTGAGTTATTCTCTTCATAGTTAGCTCGCTCAGAAACCCCAGATTGAGCACCAAGGGTATGCCAAACATTGGGAGAGGTCAAGGCTTCAGAGCTGGAAGATTAAGGGGGTAAAAGCCTGTATCTCACATGGACCTTGCTGGTTGAGGATTTTCTGTCATTGCAGTTAAAACTTGAACCAACACATATACCACACACATAAGATTTTCCTCTTGCCATGAGTTACGTACGTTAAAGGACATGCTGTTCAGACTGTCAAGATTTCATAATAGTTTGTCATTACAGAAAAACACTCAACTTGAAGCTCCAAGATGTGGGCCAGAGGGCTAGCTCAGTGGTTGAAAGTGCTTGAGCCTTTCAAAAGGTTCCAAGTTTAGCTCCCAGCAGCCACGTTGGGTGGCTCACAGTCACCTATGACTCCAGCTTCAGGATATCCAACGCCATCTTCTGGTGTCCTTGGTCCTTGTCCGAGTGCGCACACACACACACACACACACTAAGGGAGAGACATGAAAATGTTGCTGTCTCAGACAGGGAGAATTCAAGACAGATATTGCATTGTCCACAGCCATTTATGCCAAGTAAAATGTGGCCCAGAACATCATGGAGGATCCATGAAACCATTTATTACTTATTTAACGAGTTATTGATGTCTGACTGTCTATTCACATGTCCTCAGGGGCTCTGTGTTTTATTCTGTCAGGGCCCACTTCAGAGTGGAAGAGCAGCCTCTGTTCAGGAGGCATCTCCCTCCCGTTTCACCACGGAGAGACTTACAGATGCTGAGACACTCTCTAAGGTCCATGACTTAGATTTAGATGTAACAGCCCTCAGCATCTCCAGCCTCAGATCTTACAGCCCCATGTTGAATTTTCTTCTATAACAAGAAACTATTATGAAATCTTGATGGACATCACCTGAACAGCTTGTCCTTGATCACATATAATTATAATATGAATAAAATTTTAGGTGCATGGTGTATGTGTGAGTACATGTTCAGGTGTGCAAGCACATGTGTGTGCATGTACAGCAGACAGAGGTTGACACCAAGCATTTTCCTCTATCCCTGTCCACCTTATTTTTCAAGACAGGATCTCTCGCCAACACTGAAGCTCATCAATTCAGTTAGACTGGTTAGCCATCAAACTCCCATCATCCATCCTTTAGCTGCACTCTCCCACTTCCGGTGCTACAGCTACAGCTGTGCACCCCCCCCCCCACATCTCCAGTGCTAGAGCTACAGATGTGCCACCACACAAACCTCCAGTACTGGAGCTACAGATGTGTGCTACTACACCCAGTTCTTTACTCATTCCCAGGAGCTAAACCAGATCCTATGGTTCTGCAGCAAGTACTTTACCATCTGAAGATTCTCCTGCTCCTAAGGTCTTGCTCATTAACAACATACTCTAGTAAGTTGCCCATGATTCAGAAACTAGCCCCACCCACCCATGCTCAGGGAGGCATCCTCATTAAACTCAGAGACCACCAAACCAAAAATCAAAAACCAAAATTAATAACAACAGGCCATGAAGGTATGAGAGCTGTTGGGAACTGGAAGGGTTTAGCAGGAAGAGAGGAGGGATAGATAGATGTGAAAAAAGGACCAAAATACATGATATACATTTTAAAAAAGATAAAATAAGAAAAGTGTTTGTATTCTGAGCTAACCAAGGTGGTGGGGAATGAGTTAGCCATTTGATTCCTGCTTGCAGAGAGGATGGAAGATTTAAAAGAAATTAAATTGTTGTCTTTGGAATAAAACATATATATAATTAAGAAATAATCCAATAAGAGTCTTGTTCTCCTCCTAAAAGGCTCAAAATGTTTCATTGCCCCAGTTTACCCAGTAGTTTAAAACCCTTTTCCAGGGAAGCTGTCCAGTGAATCAACCAGGTCTTAGTAGAGAGGAGACAGTCTACAGAGACACCGGGATCTCATTGGCTTATGTGACTACAGCATGAACTGTGCTCTCTATCATTTGATATTTTTTAAAGCCCACTTACTTGGCTATGCGACCTCATACTCTGCTTCATTATGCGTTTGAACGTTTCCATACCCAGCAGATGTCTTCCCTTCTTCTCATGCTCCTACAAGTAAAATAAAAAAGATAAACAATCAGCGGAGAACTCACAGACATTGTGTTCTGTTGACCCTAAATGCTGAAGTTTCAAGAGTTGAATGTCTGATTAGACTCTTCTAAATGTTGCTGGCTTCTCTTAAGATTTCTGTTCTGTGCACTTTTTTTTTTGAATTAGTTAAAAATTAAACAATTAAAAGCAAATTAAATGGCGAAAATAAAAGCAATTTGTTTTTAATTCCATTAAGAAGTGACAATCAAAAAATGGTTCCTCATGGTTATTTTATAGAAATTTTAAAAGTTTGTACTTGGTTTAGAAAAACCAAGTATCAGGAAAAAGAGTCAAATTGCCCAGATAGGCATTTCAATATTTACGTGCCTTGAGCCTACCTGGAAGAGAGCCTTTATGTGCTGGAGTTCTTCTAGGGTTGCTTGATGCTCAATCTCACCAAAACAAAAGAAGACAAATTACAACCAAGAATTCGAAGATTAGCAGTCACTAATGCAATGTCCATCACCGGTAATTTCTTCTCCCATAAAGCCAGTGACAGAACTGAGCAACCAAGCGGTTGCATTTTCACTGTTGGGAGTCTTTGCTAGTTCTGCTCAGTGTCCAGCCCCTGTTCTGTGGTCTGGGCTGGGACAGCAGAGAAAGGAGATGTGAGAGAGGATGAGGGTAGGTACTGACCTGGAGGAAATAAAAGAAAAAAAAAAAAGACTAGAAGCTAGATTGGAAGATAAAAAAAAGAGGGAGAATAGTTTGCCTTGGTTCTAAAGACCCTGTTCAGTGACCAGACCCCAGTCCAGAAACCCTGTGCATTCTAGCCTTCAGGGCTGCTGGGAGTTACTCTGGGAAGAACAGTTCCGCCATCTTTTCCTTGGCTAAACATTTTGGCAGCAAAGAGGCAGACCCTCTCTTAGCCCACCTCCTTTTAGTGCACAGATCACCCAGTAACTTTCTCACTCCCAGTCTTATCTGCTCTGTCAAAATTTTGTCTTTTTATCAGTACAAATCACCAAACTTCTGGCTTAGAATGAAAGGATGAGTTAGATTGCAGTGTGACCCTTGAGAAAGACAGAGAGAAACTGGCTTTGCCCCAAACAGGATCATCTGAAATCAGTGTGTGACTATCTTCAAAGTGGTGCCCCCCTCAAAACCCTCAGGTTGACCCTTAAGCTACTGAACAAGTCACTATAATAATAAAACACAAATATCTATCTTGAATGATCATGGCTATTTTTAAGTTTATTTTCATGGAAGATCAAAATTAGAAACCCAACTCTCTGAAAATCTCCCTATAGGGTCCTCCAGCCAAACCAAAACCCAGGAGTGGTTATGAACCAGTAGAGGGAGAGTCTGGGCAGTATTGCAAAACACACAGATGATCCCACCAGTCTGACTGCAGAAAAGACATTTCTATGGGCAAATTCAGTGTTTCCATCCATCAAATTTTGTCCAATATCTGCAAAAGCTGGTGCGACTTTCTCAGGCCCACGGGAGAGAAAATATGGAAGGTGAGCTTTTACAGGAAGTCTTGGAAGAAAAAGGCAAGTGCAGGTCTTTACAAAGCAATTTTACATATATATACATGTATATATATGTACACATATTGAATGGCTAGGCATACTGGTACATACCTATAGTCCCAGCTTTTCAACTGACTGAGGCAGGAGGATTATTTGAGTCCAAGAATTGAAAGCCAGACTCAGCAGCACCAACGGACTGTTCCAGAAGGAAAAGCCCAGAGTGCTCACATGTTAGTTCTAACCCCAGCTGCCATCTTTCTACTACCCAGAGAAACGTTGTCTCTGCCTTAATAGATCCTGAAATTTTACTTTGTCATAACATAATAGGTAGAGAATTGCATTCCTGGATCTCCATTCTAGAATACAAGATCAATTAACAATACCAATAAAACATTGCCCTTTCCCCCAAGAGAGGGTTCTCCGATTCAGAAAGACAGAAACTTTTATCAGCTCTAAAAACGTACTAGAAATATTGAAGAGGGTGGTGAGTGAAAGCCTTCATAACAGTAACAAAAGGCAAGATATGCAAACCATGTGCCTGTATAATTTATGAAGGACTCTATGGTAGTTTTCATTTATGAATGAGACGTGAACCTTCCCAGCTACTCCCCAGAGCCAGCCCCTGCAAACACAGCCTACCCCCCGCCCCAGCCACCTCCAGTATCCAAGCAGAATTCACTAGCAGCCTTTTAGTGTTGGACAACTGTGCACCATGCCCTCCCTAGTATCTGTCTTTGCCTCCTGACTGTGTGGTACCCAAACCTTCCTGCATGCTCCTTCCATCTTTCAGGAAAGGCAGTGAAGCTCACTAGAACAGGTTTTCAATCCTTGTCTGGCCATGTTAACTGGATTCCCATTGCCCGTAAGGAAGCCATCTTTAGCTGTCAGAGACCTCATCAAATCTGTGACAGTGGGAAATGAAAACCTAGTGATAGCTAGCCAAATTCTTTTGGGAAAAAAAAAGCAATAAACATACGTTTTTTGAGAAAACACTGCAATGAAACAGGGCCGTTATTGTGCTGTTCTTTGAAAATATAAATCAGGCTTTCCTGTAATTGCATGGTTTCAAGGCAAATTTGGAACAAGAAGCAGAGAAAACATATGTCCCTTCTGGGTGCTCCTGTGCTTGGCAGGGCTTGAGACTTTCTAAGTGCCATCGCCAGCGAGTCACATTCTATTACTGAGATACTTGAATGACGTGCTTTCCTACCAATAAAAGCGGGAAATGCCTGACTATTTCATATCCAAACTACTGTGGCTATACAATGCTAATCATAAATAAGTCACTCTGCAATCATGGATTAGACTTTTAAAGATACCCGCCACTGCCAAGACACGCATTTGTTCCATTCAGAATGCAATTTTGTAGAAAACTACCTGGATCCTTCCCTTGTAGGTCCTATTAGAGGGAGTTCTGGGAGCCCTGATTCTGCTTGTCCATAAGGTGCAGTCTCCCCAAGGCAAGCAGGTTTATGATTAGACTGGTTTTCCCAGAAGGGTTCATTTGCCTGCTGGCTGCTCATTTACATTGCAAATGAGCTCTTCTATTGTTAACAGCCTGGAATCGTTTTGCTCCTTGCAATAAGAATCTTCTCTGTCAGTGTGGGTTATAGATAATTTCTTGTCTACGACAGGGGAATTGACTAATTAATCGAATAAAAGTAGCCTTTTGAAAATCTATTTCTTTCTTACTGGGCCTTCCTGCTCCCTGCTTCTGTCTCAGGAAAGCTTCTCCTTTGAAAATTAAGTATTGGGGGAGGGAGGAGGATTGTAAGAATGTATAGATGGATGGATGGGTGGGTGGATGGATAGATGGACAGATGCATGGGTAGGTGGTGGATGAATAGATGGATGGATGGGTGGGTGAGTGGATGGATAGATGGATGGATGGGTGGGTGGGTGGG
>PVIH01002580.1:0-184863 GCA_004025045.1 Sigmodon hispidus
CTGGTCCCCATGGGCATCTCTGTCCAGCATCTCTGGTCCTCATGGACATCTCTGTCCAGCATCTCTGGTCCCCATGGGCATCTCTTTCCAGCATCTCTGGTCCCCATGACCATCTCTGTCCAGCATCTGTGGTCCCCATGGGCATCTCTGTCCAGCATCTCTGGTCCCTATGACCATCTCTGTCCAGCATCTGTGGTCCCCATGGGCATCTCTGTCCAGCATCTCTGGTCCCCATGGGCATCTCTGTCCAGCATCTCTGGTCCCCATGGGCATCTCTGTCCAGCATCTGTGGTCTCCATGGGCCTCACAGCAGGGGCTTGATCTTAGTGCTGAGGAGGGTTGTTCTTATGAACCCCTCATTTTCTATGTGAAGGATGAATGAAAGCATGGATGTGAGAGACACTAAGAAGGTTGCTAGGACATGGCTGGGTCTCCTGGGGACCATAGACCACTCATTTACATTGCACTCATTTAGACTTATACTCTAACAGAGAAGATGAGCAGGAAGTGAGCAGTGATCAAAATACTGAACTACAGCTTCAGACCCCTTGCAAATTAAAAGGTGTAATACTGGCAAGTGTTGGCAGACCCCTTGCAAATTAAAAGGTGTAATACTGGCAAGTGTTGGTGCCAATACAAGGAGAGAGAAGGCTCTCAGACACTGGATGTGGGAATCTTAACAGACATTCTGAAAAGCAACCAGGTGATACCTGAGCTGAAGTATGAGCATGTCCAAGTTCCACTCCTGGGGGAGCCTGAGCAGACAGTCACTGCAGCAACTGTTGGTGACAAAGTGAAGCAGATCCACTCAGAGCTGGTGACAGGGCAGGCTGGGCCACTAGCACAGGTAGAGCTCCAAATAGACTGGGATTGTGGAGTGTGTGTGTGTGTGTGTGTGCATGTATGTGTGTGTGTGTATGTGTGTATGTGTGTGTGAATGTGTATGTGTGTGTGCATGTGTGTGTATGTGTGTGTGTGAATGTGTATGTGTGTGTGAATGTGTGTGTGTGCATGTATGTGTGCATGTGTATGTGTGTGTGAATGTGTATGTGTGTGTGCATGTGTGTGTATGTGTGCGTGAATGTGTATGTGTGTGTGCATGTGTGTATATGTGTGCATGTGTGTATATGTGTGTGTGAATATGTATGTGTGTGTGCATGTGTGTGTATGTGTGCGCGCATGTATATGTGTGTATGAATGTGTGTGTGTATATGTGTGTGTGCGCATGTGTATTTGTGTGTGTGTGTGCAGTAGGGTTTCTGTTGCTGTAATACAATGTCACGACCAAAAGCAACTGGGGGAGGAAAGGGTTTGTTTCAGCTTCCAATTTCCAGGTCATATTTCATCATCATGGAGGGAGTCAGGGCAGGGACTCACAGCAGGAGTCATGGAGGGGTGCTGTTTACTGTTTTGGCTCTTCATGGCTTGCTCAGCCTGCTATCTCTCTCTCTTCCTTCCTCCGTTCCTTCCTCCCTCCCTCCCTCCTTTCCTTCCTTCCTTCTTTCTTTCTTTCTCTTTTGTAAAAACTGCTTTCTTATATTTTTGGTTGTGAGCCTAGCCTTGAAAGGCTGAGCTGTCTCTCCAGCCCAAAAACTACTTTCTTAAAGCACCCGGGACCACAAGCCCAGGGGCAGCGCTGCTCACAGTGAGCTGGGCCCTCTCACAACAACCATTATCAATAAGATATTTCACAAACTTGCCCACAAGCCAGTGTGATGGAAGCACTTTCTCAACTGAGGTTTCCTTCTCTCAGATGACTCAAGTTGACAAAACAAAAACAAAAAACAACATCATCAACAACAAAAACCTACCTAGTACCATGTATGTGAGTGTATGCATTCATGTGCATGTGTGTGTGTTTGTGTATGTTCATGCAGAGGCCAGAGACCTACTGGGTGGCTTCCTCAGTTATTATCTTATTATTGAGACTAGATCTCTCAAGGAATTACTAGCTCTGGAATTGCACTGCCTGGCTGGTTAGGCACCGGGTCCTCTCTTGGCTTCCCCTTTTACATGGTTTCTGGGGATGCAAATGCAGATGCATAAAGGGACGTTTACAAGATGTGAACATATTTGGCGAGCAGAAGATGAATGGGAGTGTGGGGGTGAAAGAAGAGGAAGCAGGGTCAGCAAAGGATGTTCACAGAACAGCAGAGGCCCTTTGTTATACACTGCAGGTTTAAGTGACATCCACTCAGCTCCTTTCACTCCTGAGAAGT
Source organism: Sigmodon hispidus (assembly GCA_004025045.1). Lineage (NCBI taxonomy): Eukaryota > Metazoa > Chordata > Mammalia > Rodentia > Cricetidae > Sigmodon > Sigmodon hispidus. The sequence continues at coordinate 2,220 of PVIH01002580.1, forward strand.
AAAAATCAGTGGGGTTGCAGAGATGGTTTAGTGGCTAAGGGCACATTCCTGAGGTCCTGAGTTCGATTCCCAGCACCCCCATCTGGTGGCTTACAACTGCCTGTTGTTACAAATCCTTACAATTCTTCACATCTCTGACCTCCCTCTGTAGGCACTTGCATTCAACTCCTACATATATGCACATAATAAAAATAAATCTTTCTTAAAAAGTAGGGCTGGAGAGATGGCTCAGTAATTAGAAATAGATACTGCTGGTCTTATAGAGGACCTCAGTCAGGTTGCCAGTACCCATGTTGAATGGCTCACACCACTTTTAACCCAAGGTCCAGGAGATCTAATGCAGTGTAGCCCTGGCTGTCCTGGTACTCACTCTGTAGACCAGGCTGACCTCTGCCTCTGAATGTTTGAGTGCTGGCATTAAAAGCATGTGCTACCACCACTCTGCAGATCTGTTTATTTATTTTGTGTGTATGGGTGGTTTATCTGTGTGCCACATGCATTCCTGATGCCCATGGAAGCCAGAGAGGGCATTGGATCCCTTGGAACTAGAGTTACAGTTGTGAGCCAACCTATGGGTGCTGGGAATTGAACTCAGGACCTCTGGAAGAACAGTCAGTGCTCTTAACCTCTGAGCCATCTCTACAGCCCCTTATTTTTATTTTATGTGAATTGGTGTTTTGCCTGCCTGTATAACTGTGTAAGGATGTCAGATCTTGGAATTACAGACAGTTGTTAGCTGCCATGTGGATGCTGGGAATTGAACTCAGGTCCTCCAGAAGAACAGTCAGTGCTCTTATCCTCTGAGCCATCTCTCCAGCTCCTCTTTCTTTCTTTTTAAGACTTATATATTTTGTGCTATATCTGTGTGTACAACTTTAAACTGAAGATGACATCAGATCCCTATAGGGGGTTTTAAGCCACCATGTGGTTGCTGGGAATTGAACTCAGGACCTCAGGAAGAACAGTCAGTGCTCTTAACCTCTGAGCCATCTCTCCAGGCCCTGTTTGCTGTTGTTTTAAATTTATTTATTTACTTACTTTTATTTGTGTGTGTGTGAGAGAGTGTGTGTGTGTGAGTGTGTGTAAGTGTGTGAGTGTGTGTGTGAATGAGTTTGTGTGTGTGTGTGTGTGTGTGTGTGTGTGTGCGCGTGTGTGCACGTGTGTCACAGAACTCATGTGGAATGAGAAGAGCACTTTCAGGAGTCAGTTTTCTTCTTCTACTATGTTGGTCCCGGTCACTGAACTCAACTCAGGTCACCAGGCCTGGTGGTGGTTGTCTTTATCCAGTGATCCATCTCTCTGGCTCTGAACAATTTTAAGAATGAGTTGGCGGGGGCTAGAGAGATGGCTCAGCGGTTAAGAGCACCGTCTGCTCTTCCAGAGGACCCGGGTTCGATTCCCAGCACCCACATGGCAGCTAACAACTGTCTGTAGTTCCAGTTCCAGGCAAACACCAAGGCAAATAAATAAATAAAGTTTAAAAAAAAAAAAAAAAAAAGAATGAGTTGGCACCTGGGAGGCAGAAGCAGGCAGATCTCTGAGTTCAAGGCCAGCCTGGTCTACAGAGCAAGACAGAGAAACCCTGTCTTGAAAAAAAAGAAAAGATAAGTTGCAGTTAAACTGACAATGAGCAAAGGTGGCATGCAGAGGCCTATAGAGCAGAGACAGGAAGGGCCAGTGGACAGGGACCTTAGCAACATAGAATGCTGCAGGGGTTGGCTCAGATAAGCTGGGGTTGGGTGTGTGTGTATGTCAAGAACTCCTGGCTGTGAACCCACCTGGGAATCAGAGAAAGCACCAGGAAGGGTCCTCCAGGGTGGAGTCCTGGTCCTGCCTGCCCTGGGCCCCAGAATCCTTTGCTTGTCCCTGCAATTTGTGACATTCCAGAATGTCCCTAGACATGTGGCTTCTATACACACAAGCCCTTGCGGTCAGCCTGAAGCAGCACTCTCTCATCTCAGAGTAAACACATTTGGGATTTTATTTTCTCTTCTTCTTTGTTTATCACTTTGGGCATCTCCCCAACCCCCCAGCTGAAGCTCTGAGAGGAGGTCAGAGGCTCTCCCGACAACAGGAGACGCCAGGGTGGCCTTTTGTTAAGGACTTTCATCCTGGTCACGTGGACCAAAGCAGTAGTCCTTGGAGACAGCATTTGCCGGTCCTTTACAAACTAGCTACAGCCTGGGACTGGAGCCAGCACAGCTCCGGTCCCCAGTTCTAGTTTAATGAGAAGGAGATAGGGAGATGAGCAGCAGAGAGCATGTCTGTAAGGAGGAGTTCACCAGGACAGAAAAGTACACTTGGCTTTGTCCTAGGTGCTTAGAACACCATTGAGGTAGGTGCTACCAATATCCTCACTGCACAGAAGAAAAGACACACAGAGAAGCAACTTACCTAAGGCCACTCAACCTGTGAGCATTAGAGTTAGGATCTGAGAGTAAGTAGTTTCCAAAGATTGACCACTCTGTTGTTTGGGACAGACTCGAACTATAGCCCAGGCTAGTCTAGAGCTCTCACTTCTACAGCCTTGGCATCTGGAGTTCTGCGATTATAAGTGTGCATCACCAAGACTGTTTAAAAGTATTTTTTTGCGTGTTATGTGTACTCTAGCACAATTGATTAAGCTTTGAGAAATAGTGGTTATGGGGGGAGAATGCAGCTCAGCTTACAGAGGGCTTGCTGAGTATATACAACAAGCCCTGAGTTTGATCTTTAGCACTGCATGCAATGTGGTGAGGGTGGAAGGTAGGATCAATGGTCTACGTTTATAATCCCAGCACTGAGAAGACAAAGACAAGAAGATCAGGAGTTCAAGGTCATCCCTAACTGCATAGTGAACTGAAGGCCAGCCTGGGCTACATTGTTAAAAACATGATCTTTCTGGCACTCAGCAGGTAGAAGCAAAAAGATCACAAGTTCCAGGCCAGCTTACAGATAGACTATGTCTCAAAAACAAATTCTTTTTCAATTTATCATCTTTCTAGAGGATCCTTGGCATTGGAAATGGTATTGTCATTAACTGTCACTTCATCTATCCCTAGAATCTTTTTTTTATGAGATAGGATTTCTCTGTGTAGCCCTGGCTGTCCTGGAACTCACTCTGTAGACCAGGCTGGCCTCGAACTCACAGAGTTCCACCTGCCTCTGCTTCCAGAGTATAAGGATTAAAGGAGTGAGGCATTCCTGCCCTGTTCCCCAGAATTTTTTTAGCTTACAAACCTGGAACTCAATATGAGTTGAACAATAGGTCCCAGCTCCAACCCTTCCACCCCCGGAGCCACCACGCTCTGTCCTGTCTCTGTGTCAGCTATGATGTTGGTGTTTGTTTTGTATTTTTGCATCATCTCCCCTACATAGCCTTGGACAGCCTTAAACTTCCAGCAATCCTCCAGCCTTTCCTGTGTTGGGAAGATTTCTGACTATTATAGGACCCTCGTATAGGGATAATCACGGTATGTGTCTTTTTGTGACTAGCTTATTTTTCTTAGTACTGTGTCCTCAGAGAGCCTCACACTGTCTCATGTGTGAGCACAATCTTTCTGTTTCAGGCTGACAAAGCTGGGCATGGTGATACAAACCTCAATGTGATGTTGAGGTGAATAGAAGTGGGTGAACTTCAGGCTACATTGACTATCCCCAGGATCTGGGAAGGACATCCAAGACCCTGAGGACTTAGAGTGCTCTTTGGGACATTGTTATAGCACCCTTGGTCCTCGTGGCCCCTGTTTGAAAGAGACAAGGTCAGCAATTTACAAGTGGCCTTCCCAGAAGCCCTGTAATAAACACACACACACACACACACACACACACACACACACACACACACGTCACCTGACTGGTGTTGCCTGTGGACCACAGCGCTTTGTCCTCAGCTGTTTCCCACTGTGAGAACCCAATGTCAGGAGGGCCAAAGAGGAGTTTATTGGCTCACATAGAGAAAAATCCAGGATGTAGTGCACACAAGTGTCTGGATAGAGTCCCAGTCAATGTGGTATGAGTAAAAGCATCATGGGTCAACAGACAGTCAAGTCCCACACTGCAGCCTCTGTCCCCTGCTTAATGAGTGATGTCTGTGCTGGCTTGTTTATATCAGTTTGACACAAACCAAAGTCATTTGGAAAGAGGGGACCTCAACAAAGAAAACATCTCCATCAGACTGGCCTGTGGGCAAGGCTGTAGTGCAGTTTTTAAAAATGGTTATTGTGGGAGGGTTCAGTCACCGTGGGTGATGCTACCCGTGGGCTGGTGGTCCAAGCAGGTTGAGCAAGCCATGTGAAGCAAGCCAGTAAGCAGCACCCTCCACAGCCTCTGCTTCAGTTTCTGCCTCAAGTTCCTGCCCTGTTTGATTCCTGCCCCGACTTCCTTCAGGGATAGAAATGTGGTACTGGAAATGGAAACAACCCCTTTCCTCTCCAAGTTGTTTTTGGTCATGGTGTTTCATCACAGCAATTGTAAATCCCGCTAAGAAGCAGCCCTATCTGCAGGGTACCATGGTAGCACAGGGAGAAACGCTCCCTGTTCAGTGGAATGCTGTCCCCAGTGTGGAGTATGGCAATTAGGTTCACCCTGGGGCCTGGTGAAGGAGACACTGGAAATTTGTCCAAGGCCAGCGGTGTCCTGGAACAGCTGGAGGAATTTGGAAGAGAGTGGCTCCTGGCCCATGGCAGCAGATGCCCATGTAGGGAAAAAGGGTGAAGAGAGCTGCTGGCCTTAGGGAACAGCCTCCTTATCTTCCTGGAGTGTCAGGGAAAGCCCAGAGTAGAAGAGTGACTCAGCCCTGAACAGCTCTGATGCTGGGGAAATCCATCCCAATGCTTCCACACAACTCATTTCCTTCCATAGCCTGTGACTACAGAGGCTTGGAGAATGTTTATACCAAGGCATGCTCATGCCTTCAGAGGTGACCTTTGATGGGGCTTGAATGTTTTCCTCATGAACCTGAGAACAAAACATGACTCTAGCATTCTGTGGGTGAATTCCAGCTCAGGAGAGAGCAGGTCACATTTGGTTTCCTCATCCAACTTAAGAGATAGAAAATTAACCTTGGCTTATTACACCTTTATTATTCATTATATTGTATATAATTCATATTTTTCTTTTTTAAATTTATTTTTGTATTTATTTATCTTTTTATAATATTTATTTTTATTTTATGTGAATTGGTGTTTTGCCTGCATGTATAACTGTGTAAGGGTGTCAGATCTTGGAATTACAGACAGTTGTTAGCTGCCATGTGGATGCCGGGAATCAAACTCAGGTCCTCCAGAAGAACAGTCAGTGCTCTTAACCGCTGAGCCTGATTGTGTGTGTGAGAGAGAGTTAATGGATATGGGTGTTTTATCTGTACCACTTGAGTCCTGGTGCCCAGGGAGGTCAGAAGGCAGCATCAGATGCCCTGGGACTAGAGTTATGAACAGTTGTAAGCCACAAAGGTGGGTGCTGGAAATTGAACCCTGGTCTTCTGAAAAGCAACTGGTGCTCTTAACAGCTGAGCTATCTCTCCAGTTCCCACAATAACATTTTAAAGGGGCAAAGGATGTATAGTAAGAGGTGGCCCCCCTCACTATGTTCCCAGCACCCCAGCATCTCTCCAGAGCTCGTGCTTTCCCGAAAGCCTCTTCTCTGTCCCTAGAGAGCTCTGTCTCCACCAGAGGCTTAAAACCTTTTTTCTATGAGGCCAGGGAAGCCATTCCTGGAGCTGCAAAGATGAACGAGAGTATTTGCAATAGAGATGCAGCCCCTAAAGCTTTATGTTTTTGGGACAGCTTTGCTATATCACCAGGCAGAACTTGAACTTGGAGTCTCCTGAGTAGCTGAGATTACAGGTCTGTGCTACCAGGTCTGCTTTTGTCTTAGTTCATATAGCTTCTGGACCATACAAAGACCCATGGTCTAGATTTAGCCTATTTGCTGAGCTCTGCCTGTATGCAAATCCCAGCCCTCTACTTATATTTGTAAATTTTATACAATGCCCACAAAATTTAGCTCTAAGTTGTAGTGGTCAGGATCTGTACTGCAATCTATATTTTCATTTTGACATGATCTTGAGAGCTTGCAGATTCTCAATATTACTTTTTTTTTTTTTTTTTAAACTTCATTTATTTATTTGCCTTGAACTGGAACTACAGACAGTTGTTAGCTGCCATGTGGGTGCTGGGAATCGAACCCGGGTCCTCTGGAAGAGCAGACGGTGCTCTTAACCGCTGAGCCATCTCTCCAGCCCCCTCTCAATATTACTTAAATTGTAGAAATAATAAGATAATCCTAATTTATTTTGGTTTAGCTCAGGCTGACTTTTAGCTCACTATTAGGTGAGGCAGGCCTCAGTCTGCATAACCTCAACCTCTTCCTCCCAAGTGCTGAGATTACAGGCATGCATATTTCATGTAGCTTCTGCTTCACTTTGAATAGGTTGTGTGAACTGCCCATCCACTTTCTTGACCCAATAAAAATTGTTTACTTATTCTTCTGGCAAAACTCTGTAGAGTTTGTTCATATTAGCTCTTGGATTGATTTCTTGTGTACATTTTTTCCCACTTAAATAATTTTAGAAGTTGATAAAATATTCTAAAGCTTATTTACAAGAAAGAAAACTGTGGTTGGGTGTAGTAGTATACTTGGGAGATGGAAACAAGAGAATCAGAAGTTCAAGGCCAAACTTGGTCACAAGACAGTCTGTTTCAAAAATAGGAGGAAAAGAAAGAAAATTGCGAAAGAAAAAAATTGGTGAGGAATGAAAGAATATGTTTCCTCTGAGATACTATAATGTATTGGTGTGTGTATGTGTGTGTGTGTTTATGTGTGTGTGTATGTGAGTGAATGTGTGTATGTGAGTGAGTGTGTGTGTGAGTGTATGAGTGTGTATGTGTGTGTGTGTCTTGCTAGGTATCAAACCCAGGGCCTTATATATGGTAGGTAAGTTGTCTACCACAAAGCTATATCTGTAAATTAATTTATAAAAATACAGCCATTGGGGCTGGAGAGATGGCTCAGCAGTTAAGAGCACCGTCTGCTCTTCCAGAGGACCGGGGTTCAATTCCCAGCACCCACATGGCAGCTAACAACTGTCTGTAGTTCCAGTTCCAGGCAAACACCAAGGCAAATAAATAAATAAATAAATAAATAAATAAATAAATACAGCCATTAAATTTTTTTCTTATTCTTTCAAAACAAAAAGGTTCTAAAAACTGTTTCTGTTAGTATAAGGTAGCTGACTGAGGGTTAGTAGCCTTGGAGGCCTCCTGGTCACCTCCTACAACATTACACATCATGACCACACCCCCTTTGGTCTCCGGGTCAAAAGAATGGAATACTTTTGGACTTGGGTGGAGAAATGACATTCTGATCTGCTCAAGATAAAAACAGTTGGCTATGTTCTATATCACCTCCTCTCAGTGTTAATTCAGGGGTGGGGAAAGGTTTGGTGGGTAAAGATGCTTGCTAAAAAGCCTGTCAACCCAAGATGGACCCCCAGGACTCACATGAAGAAAGGAGAGGACCAATCTTTTGTTGTTGTTGTTTTTAGACAGGGTTTCTCTGTGTAGCCCTGGCTGTCTTGGAACTCACTTTGCAGACCAGGCAGCTTTGAACTCTCAGAGATCTGATTGCCTCTACCTCCTAAGTTCTGGCATTAAAGTTGTGTGCCACCACAGCCTGGCTGCTCGTGGTGGCCAAGACCCAGAGGACCCAAGTTCAATTTTCAGCACTCACAGCTCACAACCATCTGTAACTTCAGTTCAAGGGGATCCAACACCGTTTTCTGTGTTCTGTAGGCACCAGGTAACACATGTGGTGCGCATACATACATTCAGGGAAAACGCTCATACACATAGAATACATCTAAAAAGAAGTAAAAGAGATGTGGAGGTTAATCCAGCTGGCTGGCCTGTCAATCACCAGGACAAGTATCTACTCTCTCCAGAAGCTGAAAGCCTGCTAAGGAGATGGGAGGAACCCTTACGGAGATGATATGCTTGTTCTTACCAGAAGCCTCTCTGTCAGTGCCCCACTTACAGTGCCATTCAGCCCGCCCCCTTTTGTGAGTTCTACCATGTAACTGTTCCTTGTTCTTTTTTTTTCTATCTTCTTTTTGTGGATAGCGGTCAAAAGCCTAAGCAATGTTTTCTCTGACACTCTGAGCTTTTCCCCTTCTATTTTATGGCTACTTGTTCTCCTTGGTTCTTAAAAGTCATAGCTTTCTTTAAAATCATTAATATTTGTTTATTAGTGGGAGTGGCACGGTATGTTGAACATCTGTGGATGTCACAGGGCAACCTGCAGGCGTGAGTTTTTCTCCCTCAATCGTGTGGACCCAGGGAATCGAACTCAGGTCCTCCGGAATAGTCAATGTTCTTAACCACTAAGCCATCCCTCTAGCATCCTGAAACAGGATCTTAACTTCACTGAGTATAAGTAACAAAGAAACAGCAGAGCAATTTAAAGAAAGAAGCCTAGTGACTCGTTAAAGTATGCTGTGTGCTGGATATGGTGTAGGTGCTTCCCACACATCATCTTACCAATAATGCAGCATTATGGGAGAGAAAACGGATCCTCCAGTGAGTGAAATAACCTACCCAAGGTCATCCAGCAAACAAGAGGTCAAACTGGACCCAGTATTAGTGCTTTTCCAATGTGCCAGCCATAGCACACTCCTCTAAATAATATCAATGTCATGCTTTTCTGTTTATAAATGTGTCTCAAGTCACCTAGTGTGAGTCCTGGGGGTCCATCTCAAGTTGCCAGGCTTTTGGGCAAGCATCTTTACCCACTGAACCTTTTCCCCATCCCTGGATTAACTCTGAGCAGAGGTGGACTTTTGGCCACCTTGACAGACATGTGGCATCTGAAAGATGACAAAATGAAGCTCCAGGTGGTCCACTGGTCCTGGCCTGGCCCTGTGCCTTAGGCAACAGTCATGTAATCTTGACAGAGGCTCCTGTCATTTTTCCTTCAGTACCAAAAAACAAGATTTAGAGGGGAGTGTGATGTCCCTCAGGTCTTACCATCAGCAACCGACAACACCAGAGTTCGTGGTCCCCAAAGACATGCTTAGCTTGTTGTGCCAGGCGTTGAACCCAGGATCTTGCCTATGGCAGACAATCACAACCACTGATCTACTACACACTTATTTTTCTTTCTTTCTTTTTTTCTCCACAGAGATGGTTTTACTCTGTAGCCCTGGCTGGCCTGGAACTCATAAAATCTACTTGTCTTGTTAGTGCTGGGACTAAAGGTGTGTACCACCATACTCCTGTGGTCTTCTTCTTCTCTCTTTTTCTTTTATTTATTCTTTTACAATTTTACACACACTCACACACACACACACACACAATTACACTTTGGTCACTGTCCATTCTCTCCTCTTCTCCTTCCCTCCGAAGCCCTACTTCCAAACAAGTCCCATCTCTTAAGTCCTGTCTTGTGTGCTGCCCATTGTATTTAATTGGGGTTGCCTGGAGGAGATGGATGATTTACTTGAGCAAGGGCAGCTTACTTATGACTACATCATTGAGGAATATGACCTCCCTCTCCCAGTAAACATTAACTGTAACATTAAATGTAACATAAATATTAACTCCTCAGGGAGGGGTGGGACCTTATGAGCCCCTGCCCCATCCTGGATGGAATGTTGATGTGTGGGAGTCTTGTGCTGGTAACCACAGCCGCAGTGAGTTCACGGGCACAACTCATCCAGAGGTAACTTTTTTTTTTCTTGAATTCTTTTTACAATTGTGTTTATGCGTGTGTATCCCACGGCACACTTGTGGAGGTCAGATAACAACTTTAAGAAATTAATTCGCTCCTTCCACATTCACGAAGGTTCCAGAGATCATGCTAGGACGGCAGGTTTGTACACAAGCGCCTTTCCCACGTCCAGTCATCAAGAGATAACCGATAAGCCACGATGGTTTGCAAACGTGGAGCTCTCCAGCATGTCTCATCTGGACTCTGCCCATGGCTCCTCATACACGCACTAGGAGAAGAAGCTGGCTACTCTCCTTTTCCAGCTTCCAAACGGAAGCTTCGAAAGGTCATGCAGTTAACCTGTAGATAGGGCAGCTGCAGAGGCAGGTCCACCCATAAATGCTCGTGGCAGGAGGGGGCGGGGCAGCCAGGCCGACCCAAGGTCAGGCAGCGGCCTCCAGCCTCCTCCCCGCCTCCCTCTTTGCTCCAAGGGCTTCTCTCCGGCAGCCTTGGTGTCTCCTGCTCCCCGATCTCTCCTGTTCCGGTGAGCGAATGTGCCAAACGGTGCCAATTCACTTGGAGCGCAAACCTGGAACCGGGCGAACCTGTTGAGCCTTTGCAACCATTGGTGGCTGGCCTTAGGAGCGGGATAATTTACATACACGTTCTCTATTGGCTCGTGTAGCGGAAGTAGGCGGAGCCATCCAACTTTCACCTGCCTGGGGCTGGAATGCATGGCACTTCTCCACCGAAAAGGTGCCAGGGCGCAGGGCTCAAGAGTCAGGCGGGAACCGTGGGCACTGCATTCTGGCCGCTCCTTATGGGTGTGAACCGACTGGCGCAAGACACAGCAATGACTTGGTTACTTCTGGAGGCTGGAGGGTAGGCATAGGAAGCAGATTTCATTTTGAAACATTTTATTCCCAAACTGAACCATGGGGGTGGGGTGGAAACGCGGCTAACAAACAGTATGTACTTGTGTATACATGCTTGTGTATATACATTTGATAGTAGCTAAAGGGCCTAGAAAATGGCAACGATAAAAAGATTTCCTTAGAATCCTCTCAGAGATTTCTGTTTTTGTTTCATACTGTTTGGCTTGGTTTTGAGAAAAAGTCTCACTATAAATTCCTGGAAAGCATGGATAGATGCTATGTAGCCCACTCTGACCTCAACTCCCGGGCTCCTTCTGCCTTTGCCTCCCAAGACTGCAGATTAGAGGTGTGCACCAGCCACCACAGCTCTTAGTTTATAAACCGCAAACCTAGGCTGTCATTCAACACCCTCTGCAACCAATTCTAACCTCCCTCCTTACCTGCCCAGGAACCCTGAGCCCAAGGCTGTAGCCACACATGCTGTCACTGTGCCCAACCCATCTTCCCTGTCCCTGTAGCCTTCCCCTTAACTTTGCTCTTATGGGACCTTCCACCTGCAGTTCTCATCCTCAGAGATCTCTCAGATGTCTCTTTTCCCCACATTCCTCTTTGGAAATGTCTCTCCCACACTTCTACAACGTCTGCTTTGTATGCAGGAGATAACAATTGTGGATATTCTATCAATATAGCCGCCCTGCTTCCTATTAGTTCTTCAGCGCGGTTCCATACGCAGCCTTGTGTCCTTGACATTTCTATGTATGTATGTATGTATGTATTTACGTATGTATGTGGTTATATGCAGTGTGAGTGTTGGTGCACACTCATGTACAAGCCAGAGGAAGACTTCAAGTGCCCTGTTCTATCACTCCCTACCTTATTGCTTTGATACCTCGTATGTCATAGAACCTGAAATTAGGCTGATAGCCATTAAGTCACATTAATCCTCCTGTCTCAGCTCCTAGGAGTGCAGTAATGTGATGACGCTTAGCTTTTCACGTGGATCCTGCAGACTTGAACTCAAGTTCATATGCGTGAAAACCAAACCAAACCAAACAGTATACACTGAGCCATCTTCCCAGACCCTCCTTCCACTTCTGGTCATTTCTTTTTTTAAAAAAAAAAAAAAACTTTATTTATTTGCCTTGGTGTTTTGCCTGGAACTGGAACTACAGACAGTTGTTAGCTGCCATGTGGGTGCTGGGAATCGAACCCAGGTCCTCTGGAAGAGCAGATGGTGCTCCTAACCACTGAGCCATCTCTCCAGCCCCTTCTGGTCATTTCTTGGTTTGACATGTATAGAGCACCAGCTGTCTGTCAGCTGCTGTTCTCTGCAGTGGGACTAGGCTGGAAATCCCCCATCCTCCTGAAGTTTACAGTTTAATGAAAACAGAGTGGACACCCTGGCAGAGAGCACAGTTTGTCAGGAAGTGACTGGAGCAGGAAGATAAGGGGGCAGAGCCCCCCCCCCCCCCCGAAAGCGGTGACTGCAACTACGGGCCTAGAGATGACTTTTGAGTGGGGTGGTATTTTAGGAGTGACCTGAATGATGTAAGGGGGATCAGCAGTTTGAGATAGCAGGAAGGAGCAGCCCCTGTGCTGTCAGAGCCCAGGAAATGAATATTGAATCCCAATGGACAGAGGAGGGACAAACAGCCCAGGAAGAAGTAAGTGTGGAACCTTATATTCTCCGGGAGTGGCCAGCATGGCTTCTACTCTGGTCACTGAGGTGAACTCTACTTTTGGAATCTGCACCCAATGAGATGTGCTTCTGTGGGAGGCAGCTCTGGACTCCAGGAAAGGACATTCTTCATCTGGTCCTTCTTAGTGTGACCTTAGGAGTCTCGTGGCTTACTTAATCTATTTTTCCACCCAATAGGTAGCAAATAACAGCCATCGTGCTGGTGCATTGTAAGGACTATATAATACAGTACTTTAATAAAAAATTTGGATTTGAGTGTCTGTGTTTGCTACCTGTGTACAGGTGCCCACAGAGGTCAAAAGAGATCATCATATCCCCTGGAACTGGAATTACAGGTTGTTGTGACCTGCATGACAAGGGTGCTGAGAACAGAACTCAGGGCCTCTGGGAGAGCAAAAGAGCTCTTATTGGCTGAAGCATCTCATTAGCCTACATTATTACATTCTTAAACACACGTGATGTCAGGCTGAGCTTTTAACATACCTACCTCACTCCTAAGACAAGCTGTCATGCTTAGGGACTAATTAGGAAAACTCCACGTGCTCAGTAGAGACGCTTTATTTTGTAGCTATTTTCAGCCCTCGGTTGGATACCTGATGTAGACCCTGCAGACAGGAGAAGGCTCTTGCTGGCCCTGAAAATGTCAGCTGCTGTTGCCCCTCTGAAGCCATAGAGTGCAGAGACCATAGGCAGAGCTGGACCCTCCAGCACCTCAAGTTGAGTCAAGGATATTTTCTGTCTCTTGGGCCTGCTCCAGGCAGCCTGATACTTTGGCCCTTGTTCATGGGGAGGCACTAGTCTGAGATTCCTGCTTCACTGCCGGGGCACCTCCCTCTCTTGCCCAACTGCCCAGGATGGTTTTGTCTCATTTCCGTGGTTGAATGACTTTGAGGTGGAGGGGCTTCTCTTGGCTAACAGTGGTGCTGTCTATCTCTCTCGCTTTGGGCCCCTCCCTTCTGAGCTTCAGAATCATGCAAGTCCTGAAAGTCACTCTCTGATTTCGTCAACGTAACTGTCAAGAAAGCTCAGGCCTCCTCAGTTTATAAGCTGTGTTCCCATAAATCTTGCTGGATGATAAACCAAGCGTGTTAGCTTGGTGAGGTATAGCACATTATTGCTATTTCTTTTCTCTCCTTTCTTTCTTTCTTTCTTTCTCTCTCTCTCTCTCTCTCTCTCTCTCTCTCTCTCTCTCTCTCTCCCCCTCCTCCCTTTCTTCCTTCTTTCTTTTCTTGTCCTTTTTTTTTTCCCCCTTTGGAGATAAGTCTCATGTAACCCAGGCTAGACTCAAACTTCCTATGTAGCCAAGGCTGGCCTTTACCTCTTGACTCATCGGTTTACACCTCTCAAACACTAGGATTAGAGGTATTTGGTACTATATCTGGCTCACACTGTCCTTTTTTTTTTTTTTAAAGGTTCATTTATTTATTATGTATACAGTGTACAGAAGAGGGTAGCAGATCTCATTATAGATGGTTGTGAGCCACCATGTGGTTGCTGGGAATTGAACTCAGGACCTCTGGAAGAACAGTCAGTGCTCTTAACCTCTGAGCCATCTCTCCAGTCCCACACTGTCCTTCTAATAGATGAAATTTGCTAAGGCCCAGAGTAGTCATGTGATTAGCCCAAGATCACACAGTTAGGATGTGGCCTTCATATGTAACAACTTGGTATGCTGAATTCCTTTCCTTATAAACAAAAGTTTGTTTGTTTTGAGACAGGGTCTTGTTATGTAGCTCTGGCTGGTCTGCAGCTCACTGTACAGACTAGGCTGGCCTCAAACTAACAGAGCTCTGTCTGTCTCCTGAGTACACCATCATGCCAGACCATGTGGCCTGGGTTTCTTACCAGTGTAATTTTATTGCCATTGAGCTAGTAAGTGGTGGGTCTAGGATTCCAACTCAGATGTTGGGGTGTCAAGTCCAGGCAGCTCCAGCCTGGGATTCTGTTTTCCCTTGTGAGCTCACCCACCCAGCTGGGCTTGGGTGGTAAGGAGGCATGGGCTACAGGCTTAACTCAGAAGGGGCTTCACACCATCTGGCCCATCTTCCTGGCAAACATGACCATACCTCTATGCCATGAGAAGTGGTGTGAGGTCACAGGTAGAAAAGTGAATCTCCAAGGGAAGAGTCTGAGAGCCACTGGCAGCATGCTGACTCAACTGTGCCAGTGTGGTGGTGGCTCAGGGTGCTGTGCTTGGCCACTGGCTGTTGGTGGTGGGGGGGTGGGGAGAAGCAGGCAGGCTGGTAGTTTTCCACCTGCAAATACCCCTTCCACAGAACCAAGAGGAACATCTTTATGTGTCTTTTCATTCTTTTAAATCACAACTTCAAGATATAATTCACATGCCATAAAATTCACCAGCTAGACTGTATAATTTCATGGCTTCAGGAGATTCCCAGAGCCCCACGACTCCTTCCATGATGTAATTCCTAAACTTTTCATTACTCTAAAGAAAGTTCAGGGCCAGTAAGATAGTTTAGCAGGTAAAGGGGCTTGCAGCCAAGCTTGGCAATATCACTTTGTTCCCTGGAACCAATGTGGTGAAAAGAGAGAACCAGCTCTCTCTAGTGGTTCTCGAACCTCTAGATGCCTTGACATGAACACACACACACACACACACACACACACATTCACACACACACACACACACAAATGCATACAAATAAATAAATGTAGTTAAAATTTAACTAAAACAATCTTCTGGGGGCAGAAGGGATGGCTCAGGGGTTAAGAAGACTGGATGTTCTTCCCTAGGGCCTGGGTTCAAGTCCCAGCAACCACAACTATCTGTAACTTCAGTTCCAAGGCTTCTGACACAACTCCAGTTCCAAGGCTTCTGACACCCTCACATAGACATACATGCAGGAAAAGCATCAATGCACATAAACTAAAATTAAATTAGAAAAAAAAATAAACTTCCTACCCATTAGCAGTCACTGCCTACTTCTCTGCCTCAGCCCTGTCAACCACTATGGTTGCTATGTGTGGAGGGTGGCCTTGAACTCCAGGCTTCTGGGTTCCTGCTCCCAAGTGTTCATACTACAGACATCCACTACCACACTGGAGTTATTCCTTCTTATCAAATTAGTGTTTCTTCGGGTATATACATTATATTTTGTTTATTGCTCATCAGTCTGGGAACATTTGGCTCTATGTAAGTAATATTGCTATGAGCAGTCATGTCATGAAAAAAAAAAAGATGTGGTCTTAGGTCTTGAGGTAACTTAGATTGTTTTCTGCTACGAAAATAAGTTTAGGGGTTCTAGAGATGACTCATTACTTAAGGGCTCTGGCTGTTCTTCCAGAGGACCTAGGTTCAATTCCCAGCGCTCACACAGTAGTTCTTAACCATCTGCAATTCCAGTTCAAGAGGATTTGTTGCCTTCTTTTGGCCTCTTGGGGCACCAGGCATGCACATGGTGCACAGACATGCCTACAAGCAAAATACTTATACACATAAATATATATATTTAAAGTCAGACATAGTAGCACATGCCTTTATTCCCAGCACTGAGGAGGCAAAGGCAAGCATATCTCTGTGAGTTTGAGGTCAGCCTGGTGTATATAGTGATGTCCCGGGCTATGGAGAGACTGCCTCAAAAAGAAAAAAAAAGGGGGGGCTGGAGAGATGGCTCAGCGGTTAAGAGCACCGTCTGCTCTTCCAGAGGACCCGGGTTCGATTCCCAGCACCCACATGGCAGCTAACAACTGTCTGTAGTTCCAGTTCCAGGCAAACAGCAAGGCAAATAAATAAATAAATAAATAAATAAAAAAGAAAAAATAGGTTCATTTTCCATAGTCCTTTAAGGTAAGTTGTTCAAAATTAAAGCATCAGCATCAGGAGACTTTTTTTTTTTTTTTGCTGTATCATGATGTGGCAGATATATATATATTGCATAATTTCTCCAAGCAATGCACTCTGGAGATAACTCATCTACCTACTCCTTAGGTAACAGTCTCAGCCTATCATAAGAGTAGAATGAATCACCAGGTTTTTTTGTAGGTCTCACTATGTAGACCAGGCTGGCCTTGAATTTACAGAATCTGCCTGTTTCTGCCTCCCAACTGCTGGTAATGTCAGGTGACACCAAATCTGGTATCACTTTTTTATTTCATCAGAGTTTTACACTGTAGCCCAGGCTGGCCTCAAACTCCTGTTGACCTTCTTGTATCAGACTCTCAAGTGCTGAGATCACAGCTGACAGCTGTACACTTCTTGAAGCCCCCTCCCCCCACCTTCTAGTCTCTTTGTAGCAGCAAAGTTTCCTCCTGAGTTGGGAGAAGACATTCTCATGGTTGCCTGTGGTAACTGCTTTTATCCTTGGAGGAAGATGCCTTGATTGTCTCTTAAGGTGCCTGCATTATCTTCCTGCCCTGTGTTGAGGCAGGACATCTTCAATGGCTTCTCTTGGTCCTTAAAAATTTTTTTTATTATTTTTTTAAATTTCAGTATGTTTATCCATTTATTTATTTTTGTTTTTTTCAAGACAGGGTTTCTCTGTGTAGCCCTGGTTATTCTGGAACTCACCCTGTAGACCAAGCTGGCCTCTAACTCACTACTCAGAGATCTGCCTGCCCTTGCCTCCCGAGTGCTGGGATTAAAAGTGTGCACCACCACCTCCCAGCTCCTCTTTATTTATTCATTTTGCCACAATCAAAAGAAATTTTTTTTCATTTGTGTGGATGTTTTGCCTGCATGATTGTCAATGCTTGGTTCGACACAGGGGCAGAGGAGAGCATTGGATTTTCTCCCAGGGGAATCAGAAACAATTGTGAAGTGCCTTGTGGTGGTAGGAATCAAATTTGGATCCTTTGCCAGAACAGCAAGTACTCCTAACCGCTGAGCCATCTCTCCAGCCTCTGCCCATCATCTTTATGTGTTCTTCTTTTTATTTATTTAAAGTGATTGTATTGCTTGAGTACACAAATGTCCGCTACTTTCATGTTTCCGGTTGGGAGGACTCACACAGTCTTACAATACAACTAACTGGTGAATTTGGCTCACCATCAGAATCAGGAGGAACTTAGCATCCTTATCCTTTCTGTTCTTCTCGAGATGCTGCAGACAGTGGTTGCTTTCTTCATGTCTTTTTTAAGCTTCTCTGTGGAAACTGAGACTTCCGCCCAAGCATCGAAGGGTGGGGAGGTAACAGTGGCTGTGGGCTGAAGCACTCTGCCCAGGAGACAAAAGGCCTGGCTCCTCCCTCTTAGCTGAGTTCTTCTGAACCCCGTAACCTTTCTGAGCATTTTCTCTCTCTGCTTCATTCCCTCTCTTTCTCTCCCCCCCCACCTTGGAGGGGAGTTGAAGATGATCCCAGGGTCTCATTCTTGCTAAACACACACTTTGCCCATAAATTCCACTGCAGCCCTAGTTTTCTTTTAGACCTGATTGATGTGGGCTCTAAAGAGATCACAGGACAGTGGAAGCATGAAGTTTTGAGCTCTCTTGTCCATTTTTTAAAAGCTACTCCTTTCCAATCTTTTTTTTCCTCCTTCCTTCCTCTTGCTGAAGTATTGAAGACTAAACCTAGGATCTCTCACACATGTTGAGAAAGCCTTCTACCTTTTACTTTTTGAGGCAAGGCTTCACTAAGTTGCCCAAGCTAAAACTCTGTAGCTCAGGATGGCTTTGAACTTTCCATCCTGCCACAGCCTCCTGAGTAACTGGAAGGTGGGTTCAGCTTCTGCTTCTTTCTTTCTTTTGATTTTTCTTTTTTAAAATAATGTATTTATTTGTATTTATGTGCAGCAGTGTTTTGCCTCCATATATATCCATGTATGTCTCTATGTGAGGATCCCTTAGAACAGGAGGTGTAGACAGTTATGAGCTGCCATGTGGGTGCTGGGAATTGAACCCCAGTCCTCTGTAAAAGCAACCAGTGCTCTTAACTGCTGAGCCATCCTGTCTTTTGACACAGAGTTTCTCTGTGTAACAGCCCTAGGCTGGAATTCACTCTGTAGACCAGGCTGACCTTGAATTCACAGAGATCTACCTGCTTTTGCCTCCCAAATGCTGAGAATAAAATCACCGGCCGCCATTCCTAGCCTCTGATTCTAAATCTGATACTTGCTTCTTAGTGGGGATACTCACTGCCCTTGGAGGGGAGGAGAGGACAATGCATTGGAAGGAGAGGTCAGAGAGACAAGAGACTGTGTCTCCCTCCCTCCTTCATCCCGCTCCTCTTCCTCTCCCCTCCCCCCAGGCCCTGGGTTGTAAATTTCATCTGAGTGTCCAGTTTTTCTGCTATAAAAAGGAGATTAGACACACCTCACAGGGCTATTAGGATCAAATGGCTTTTGGAAAACATTCAGCCTTTGCTTACACTGTCATTAAAGCAGTACAATGCATTCATCTGGCCACTGTGGACTGAGCTCATGCAATGGCTACTCGTGAGAGGTAATACAGCTGCCGGGCTTGGATGAGCAGACACAGAAGAGCTCAGTAGCGACCTAGTGTCACAACCGCCGTGACAGAGGCACACTTAAAGTTCTCCCAGGTAGAGAGGAAGGGTGTGGCAAGACTGCTCAAGCAGAAGGAAGTGGTGAGGGAGGGGCTGGGTGGCTCGGGGGCAGGTGGCAGGGGCCCCTTCCTGCAGGGTGATGGGAGGGCCAAGGACCACTGGAGTGAGAAGGCTGCCTTGTGTTCCCATTGTTTTCACCTATGCTGGTGCTTCAGAAGGGACCTGTATCCACTGAGGGCAGAAGCGGATTGGCCTTTGACTTAAAAATCCAGACTAGCAAAATGGCGCCAAGCCAAAGGACCTGAATTCGATCCCTTGAGACCCACACAGTGGAAGTAAACCCACTCTGTTTTTTTTTTTAAACTTTATTTATCACAAACAAAATATATGTGTAGCAATCTTGTTTGTATTTACACCCTTGATAAGCCATGCTTATGATTCTTATCCTCTGTATAGTTATTGTTAACTCTTCCACATTTTATATTCTTTTTACTGTGTTTTTTTTTTGATAAATACAAAATAAAGAAGGAAAAAAATTTTTTTAAATAAAAAAAAACTTTATTTATTTATTTGCCTGGAACTGGAACTACAGACAGTTGTTAGCTGCCATGTGGGTGCTGGGAATTGAACCCGGGTCCTCTGGAAGAGCAGACGGTGCTCTTAACTGCTGAGCCATCTCTCTAGCACCCGTAAACCCACTCTTGTAGGCGGACCTCTGGCCTGGATGCCATCACATACATGATTAACAGTTAATCAATCAGTCAATCAACTGACCAAACCAGATGAAGGAATATAGGTTTGACTCCGCTCCCCTGGAGTGTTTGGTAGTCCAAGGCCAGGTGGATGCTGGCTGAGTGAACATGGCCTTGTGGGTCCAAGAGGGTGAAAGACACATGAAACCTACACCAGACCAGGGAAGGGAGGCAGAATGACACAGAGGAAACAGCTTTCTTAGCATTCTTCCCCTGCCATTGAATTGCCTGGGATCTTTGGCAAGTCTCAACAAGTCGCCCAAGACTCAGTTTACTCATCTCTGAAAAGAAAGTAAGCATAAGCCTCATTACATGAAATGAGGCAGCCGGAAAAACACTATTACAAAACTTCTCTGCCACACACCTTCATGTAGCCCTGCTTCTTACCGGAGTTTTGGGATGGGTCAATCAAATATGGTCTCTCCATAGAAGGAGATACCATTCAGCCATAGGAGAGAGAGTGAGATACCCTCAGAGGCTCTGATGAAATCCTGTTTCTGAAACACTAAGCTAAATAGAAGCAGCCAGACACAAAAGCCCACACGCTGTGATGCCATTTCTGTGGAATGTTCTGAAGAGGCCGATCCATCCAGAAAGTTGATTAATGGTTGTCTACTTCCAGACAGTGGGGGGGGGGGGTTTGAGAGGAGTGGAGAAGGTTGGGGAAATGGGTAGTGACTGCTGATGAGCATGGGGTTACTTGGGGGGGGTGAGGTGTGTGTGTGTGAAAATACTCTAAAAGCAGATGGTGATAATGATCACATAACTCTAAGCATACTAAAATCTACAGAATCGAATTCTTTAGCTGAGTGAAGTCTGTGGTATGGGAGTTATATCCCAATACATCTGCTTAGAAGAGCCAACAGCATGTTTGTGAGTTTGGTTCCCAGCACTGGTGTGTGGGCCCACACAAACAGAGAATTGTACTCTTCAGTGAGGCATCGGTGTAGTGGGTTCATATGCATGCTCGCAATTTTTATTGGCTTATTTGTTTGCTTATTCACTATACAGACACTTATTGTAGGTCTTTCAAGATTCTGCGTTCCATGTTACGTCCCACGGATGTACACACACACACACACACACACACACACACACACCTCGGTGTCCTTAAGAGGCAGGCAAGCTGGAGCTGTGTGGAGTGTTATGATAGCAAGCAGCCCAGGGTGCTATGGGAGCAAACTGGAGTGCACCATGCCAGGTGGGAGGATCCAGAGAGGTCCCTGGAGGCAGGGAGACCAAGTTGGGCTCTAGGCTCTTGGCCAAACAGCACAGGAGCCATTGAGCTAGAGAGAGAGAGAGAGAGGATCATGTTTGTTGACTGAATGCTGGTGATTGCTCTTCTGGGGGCAGGGAGGCAAGCATGCTCCTTGTTGGTTGGAGCTCAGTGATTGCTGAATAACGAATAGTATGAAAGAATGTTGGACTCCTGGCTTTAATTAGCTCCCTCTAGAAATTTGAGGCCTTTGAAGGTTTGTTTCAGATAGGCTCTTGCTATGTATCCCAGGCTGGCTTTAAACTTGTGATCCTCCTGCCTCAGCCTCAGAAGGGATGGCATGCTAGGCAAGTGATCTACTACTACTGAGCTGTACCTCAACTCTGAGGAGGTTCTAATGTCTCCTAAAGTGGGATCTCCTCAGATTAAACTCATTGCTTTTTGTCTGTCTTGTTTTGAGACAAGGTCTTCCCAGGTATCTATGGCTGGCCTGGAACTAGCCCAGGCTAGCCTCAAATGTAGCAATCCTCGTACCTCTGCCTCCCAAGTGCTGGGATTACAGGTTTCAGTCAGCAGTGTTGGCTGCTTTTCAGACTTCATCAGGACTCAGACCCAGCAAGCAGATTTGGCTTCAGTGGCTCGGGGTTCTTCTCAGTTCTTGGCCATGACTTTAATTTTATTTCTGTATTTATTGCTGGGTTTCAAATCTGGGCTTTGTGGGTGCTACACTCACCCTCCCTGTCCTGGACTTACCGTTTCTACAAAGCCCCTGCAAGTAAGGGTGATGCTGCAATGCCAAGGTACAAGGGCCCACTTTCCACAGCAGGCTCTGACCCTTTCTAAGCCCTGCCACCATCTAAATGACACTTCCCTGTCATCCTGCACAGGCTGCATTCCTGGCCCTTTGTCATTGTGTCCTGCCTGGAATGAGCCCCCTCTGCCCTTCATCTGTATGCTACCTTGGCTGGACCACCTTTATCGCAAGCATATGGCTCTTAGAGACCGCAGTACTCTGTCAGTGAATCCCAGCACCTGCCGTGCAGTCTGGCAAATCAAAAAGTCCTTAGGTAGCACTGCATTGGGACACTAGAAACCTCTTGGGGGCTGAAGAGATGGCTCAGCGGTTAAGAGCACTGACTGTTCTTCTGGAGGACCTGAGTTCGATTCCCAGCATCCACATGGCAGCTCACAACTGTCTGTGATTCCAAGGTCTGACACCCTTACACAGTTATACATGCAGGCAAAACATGAATTCACATAAAATAAAAGAATATATTTAAAAATGAAAAAAATTATTTTTTAAAAAAGAAAATGACCTCTTGGAAGCAGTAAAACAGGAGTCCATATCTTCCTTTCTTGCAAACACTGGTACCTGTGCTGGTCCCAATGCCAATGCTAGCAAGTCACCTAGGCCTCACAACAACCCAGTTTTGCAGGGACTACCACCAGCCCTGTGTTAACGGTAACAAAGGAGGCACAGAGGAGTAGGCAGAGTCTGAATTCTAATCAGGCAGCCCAAGACAGACACACAGCAGAAAAGAAGGAACCTTTCTTGAGAGACACAAATATGTCATAGGTAAAGCAGAGGGTAAGTTCTCTTTCTACTGGGGACTGGGTTTTGAAGGATGGGTAGGAGTCCAGGAGTCAGAATCATCAGAGAAAGGATGAGACTCTCACTGGGTAGCCCTTAAACTGGCTATGTAGACCAGGCTAGTCACAAACTCACAGAGATCTGTCTGCCTATGCTTTTGCTTCCTAAGTCCTGGAATTAAAGGTGTCAACCATCATGCCCAGAAAAAAACAGAAAACAAATAAGAGTTCAAGGAAGGCCCTGGTTTTTTTTTTTTTTTTTGAATAGCCCTGGCTATCCTTGAACTCACTATGTAGACTAGGCTGGTATCTAATATACAGGGATCCATCTGCCTCCTGAGTGTTGGGAGTAAAAGTCTAGGGTCCTGGGTATTTGTTTATTTTTAAAGTACATTTAGATCATAAAAGACATTGTGGCACGGTAACCCACAGGCTAGAAGAAAATCACACAGATGATGAGAAATAAATATACAGACGGAGAACCCTACAGCTCAAAAACTCCCACCCAGAAGACCTGATTTTAAAAAGTACAAAGGGTCAGGTACGGTAGGCCACTCCTTAAATAAGAGGCAGAAAGTAACACGGTAGGAGGGCGCGAGTGGGGTGGGTGTGACTGTGTAAAGATTGTAAAGTTTCCTTCAGTCTTGGTTTTTGTAATTGTGGCACCATAAATACTTCAGTGCTACTGAGCCACACACTTAAAAATGGCTGAGATTGTGGGGCTCAATAGTTAAAAACACTGCCTATTGTTCCAGAGAACCTGGGTTCAATTTCCAGCACCCACATGACGGCTCCCCATCATCTGTAGTTCCAGATTCAGGGAGTCTGACTCCATCTCTGTTGTCCCTGAAAACCACACACACACATGGGTCACATACATAGACGCTGACAAAGCATCAACACACATTAAATAAAAATAAAATAATTTAAAAATGGCTCTAACACGGTCAATTTTATTGTGTATTTTTTTTTAAGTTTTTTTTTTTTAAAACTTTATTTATTTGCCTTGGTGTTTGCCTGGAACTGGAACTACAGACAGTTGTTAGCTGCCGTATGGGTGCTGGGAATCGAACCCGGGTCCTCTGGAAGAGCAGACAGTGCTCTTAACCGCTGAGCCATGTCTCCAGCCCTATTTTTTTTTTTTTAACATAGTTTTTATTTATTTGTTTTCTGTTTTTGACAGTTTCTCTATGTAGTGCTGACTACCCTGGAGATTGCTATGTAGACCAGGCTGGCCTCAGACTCACAGAGATCCTTCTGCATCTGCCTCCTGAGTACTTGGATTAAAGGTGTATGCCACCACATCTGGATAACACAATTTTGTTTTTTTTATAATTTACATTTTTTAATTGATTTTTCTAGTCAACACAGAAAATAATGGATTTAGTGATTACACACACAGTTGTACTTTTCTTTCTTTTTTTTTTAAAAAAAAACTTTATTTATTTATTTGCCTTGGTGTTTGCCTGGAACTGGAACTACAGACAGTTGTTAGCCACCATGTGGGTGCTGGGAATCGAACCCGGGTCCTCTGGAAGAGCAGACGGTGCTCTTAACCGCTGAGCCATCTCTCCAGCCCCACAGTTGTACTTTTCACATACACCTCTCTATTTTCTTCTTCTCTATACCCTCCCATATACATATTATTAAATCTAGATTCCACATATGAAAGAAAACAGGGGTATAGCTCAGTGAGTAAAAGACCTATTACTGGATTACTGGCAAGTCTAAAGACCCAGATTTGTTCCTCAGGACTCACATAGAGGAAGCAGAGAACTGACTCCTGAAAATTGTTCTTTGACCTACACACACACACACACACACACACACACACACACACACACACACATTATATGCAATATGTGCTTTCTTCCCCAATTGCTCTTCCTCGTTCCCTGTCTCCATCTTTTAGACCCCTTTCTTGCCCAACATAGTTCCTTCCTATGTTCATGTTTGAAATTAGAAAATTACGCTTCAAATTCTTTTTTTCTTTTTCCTTTATTTTTTTTTTATTTTTTTTTATTTTTTTTATTTTTTTAAAAACTTTATTTATTTATTTATTTGCCTTGGTGTTTGCCTGGAACTGGAACTACAGACAGTTGTTAGCTGCCATGTGGGTGCTGGGAATCGAACCCGGGTCCTCTGGAAGAGCAGACGGTGCTCTTAACCGCTGAGCCATCTCTCCAGCCCCACGCTTCAAATTCTTAATCTTCTTCTCTCTACCTCCTAAATGCAGAGATTATGGGCATGCATGTATCACTATATCTGGTTACAAGTATTATATTTCAAATTTATATTCTACATATGAGAGACAACATACGGTATTGTCTTTCTCAGTCTGGCTTATTTCTCTTAACACGATGCTTAACAAGTGCCATCTCCTTGTGAATGACATTTTGTTTTATTCTTCTTTAAGGTTAAAGTCCATTGTGTATATCCAGCAGTTTTGTTCCACTTGTTTATCTGGTGATGGGCATCAGGTTGGCTCCATAGAAAGTATGGATGTGCTAGTATCTCTGTGGCAGGCTGACCTAGTTTCCTTCAGAGTGCTTATTATAATTCTTAAACGTTGAGAAAAAAAAAACAGAAAAAGATTGCTAAATTGGAGGCCTGGGCTGAACATGGACTTGGCTGTTCCCTCTGTGACTAGCTGCAGGTGGCACAGTGGGTTGGAAGTGCAGGAGAGGAGTCAAGGGCTGCAAAGAAGAGCTTCCGCTGGTCACAGTGGGCAGTGCAGCGCTGAGGGCCTAGGCAGCTGATCTGCCTGTTCTGAAAGCCAATTCCACTGCTTAGTAGATGGGTGGGTGACCTTGGGGAGTCATCATCATTTAACTTTGCTAAGTTTTATTTTTCTCATCTGAAAAACGGGGATAGTATCATTGTGAGGATGAAATTGAAACAAGATAATTCTTGAAAAACTCTAGCAATGTGTACCTCTGGTAGAGGTGTGGGTAGATTATTAGGTCAGAACCATTCAGAAGGAACCCTGGCAGCTGATATTACAACAGTGCCCACCCACCTAGGTCACCAGGCTAGGGAGAAATGACAGGAGTGGAGCAAGAGAGAAATTGAGTTTCTAGATTGGGGGGGGGGAGCATCTGGCTGTTGATTTTTCTCTTTCTCTTTTCATGTCTGCATAGTAATCAATTGTAGACCAATTTATCCAATCATCATTATTATTACTATTTTTAAGTCAAGGTCTTACTCTGTAGCCCAAGTTGGCCTCTGAATCACTGCAGCCTTTTGAGTGTTAGGACTGCTGGAATTATGGACATGAGCAACACACAGTTTTATATTGATTGGCTCTTTTCCTACTACCTTTTAGGCTGGAAGAACAGGATCTCGCTATATAACCCTGGCTGTGCTTGAACTTAAGATCTACCTCTACCTCTCAAGCATTAATCACTAATATTAAAAGCATGTGCCACCAAACCTGGCTTTTATTATTATTATTATTGAAAAGTTTATTTTGTGTACATCAGAGGACAACTTGTGGAGGTAGGTTCTCTCCTTTGCCACTTGGGTCCCAGGGATAGAACTCAGGTTTGGCAGCAGGCACCATTACTGGCTGAGTGATCTAGATGTTCCCTTATGGCTCACATAAACTTCTGTGGATATTTCTGCATATCCTTTGATGGATCTAAATAGTCAGGATTTTTGCTGTTGTGTTGGATATATGTTTAAGAGTAGAACTGTTGACTCTCAAGGTATATGTGAAGCTTTAGTAAATAAAGCCATGGACTGGCTTGCTTTCTCTCTTTTTTGAGACATCTGTAGTTCTGGTTGTTTTTACTCTTTTGTTCTTTGGGGGCCCTGCCACCCAGCTCCCAAGTAAATACACACAGAGACTTATTTTTACTTATGAATGCCCAGCCTTAGCTTGACTTCTTTCTGGCCATTTTTTTTTAATTTATTTATCATGTATACAGTGTTCTGCCTGCATGCCAGAGGTTGTGAGCTGCCATGTGGTTGCTGGGAGTTGAACTCATGACCTCCAGAAGAGCAGTCAGTGCTCTTAACCACTGAGCCATCTCTCCAGCCCCGGATCTGTAGTTTTTTTTTTTTTTTTTTTTTTTTAAAAAAAAAAACTTTATTTATTAATTATTTATTTATTTGCCTTGGTGTTTGCCTGGAACTGGAACTACAGACAGTTGTTAGCTGTCATGTGGGTGCTGGGAATCGAACCCAGGTCCTCTGGAAGAGCAGATGGTGCTCTTAACCGCTGAGCCATCTCTCCAGCCCCGGATCTGTAGTTTTTAATTTATTTTATGTGAATTGGTGTTCTGCCTGCATGTATAACTGTGTAAGGGTGTCAGATCTTGGAATTACAGACAGTTGTGAGCTGCCATGTGGGTGCTGGGAATCGATCTCAGGACCTCCGGAACAGCAGTCAGTGATCTTAACCTCTGAGTCATCTCTCCAGCTCCCTAGCCAGTTTTCTTAACTTCAACTAATCTGTTTAATTTTTCCCTCTGGGCTTTTCCCTTTCTATTTCTGTGTATCTTTTCTTTCCTTCTTATTCATGTCTGGCCTCTTCTTTTCTCCTTCTCTTGTTCCATCTTCTTCCCAGATTTCTCCTATTTATTGTCTGTCTGACAGCCCCACCTGTCCTTTCTCCTGCCTTGCTGTTGGTCATCAGCTCTTTATTAGACCAATCAGGTGTTTTAGACAAAGTAACACAGCTTCACAGAGTTAAACAAACAAATGCAATAGAAAATAATGCAGCACATCTTTGCATCATTAAACAAATGTTCCATAGCATAAACAAATGTAACACATTTTTTTTTTTTAAACTTTATTTATTTGCCTTGGTGTTTGCCTGGAACTGGAACTACAGACAGTTGTTAGCTGCCATGTGGGTGCTGGGAATTGAACCCGGGTCCTCTGGAAGAGCAGACGCTGAGCCACCTCTCCAACCCATGTAACACATCTTTAACTAATATTCCACGTCAGAGTTTCAGGTAGCCCAGGCTGGCCACGGATCTACTATGTAGCCAAGGATAGCTTTGACATGTAGATCTTCCTGCTTCTACCGCCCCAGTGCTGAAATCACTATCATACTTGGATTCCATACTTTCTCAAAATGGTGTAGAAATCCTCCCCATCCTTGATAATGCTGGGCGTTTTAATTTTAGCTAGCCACTCAGGAGTGTGTGCGTGTTGCTATGGCATCATATTTTACTTTTTGGGGTGGTGGATTTTTGATGGTGTGTGTGTATGGTGTGTTATTGCTAGTTGAACCCAGGCCTTGCACATGCCAGATAAAGGTTCTGTTGCTGAACTACATCCCCATCCTCTTGATGATCAGTTTTAAAAGTAATTGTTGGCTGTTTATTTCACACATCTGAACTGCTTGTCTGTGTAGTTCAAGTTGGTCTTGAATTTCCTCACCCTATTTCAGTCTGGTGAGTTCTGGTGTACCACCTACCACTTCTGGACAGTATTTTTTTTCTTTTTTCTTTTTTCTTTTGGAGCATTTGTATTTTGCTTATCAACTAGGAAGCAATTTTAATGTATTGTTGGTAACAATCATTTGTCATCTAGGCTGCAAAATCTGTTTTTTTTTTTTTTTTAAGCGCTCTTTTGTCTTTAGAATGTAAGTTTTCCCTGAAGTTCATTTGGAAGGGTTTGTTTTAGCTGCGTTAGCAAGAACATTCCAACAGTTAAGAGCAATGACGAGAAATTTGCCCTCATAAAGTGATTAAAAGTTATCTCAATTGACTAACGTACGGCAGGGTTGATCACACAGATCAATTGACACAACTGCCAAAACAGATATGATTAAAGTGGTACCTACAATCAGGGCAGAAAAAAAATGTGTGGATAGATTCCTGATGGATTAAATGAGAAGTGCGGAAAAAAAAATAAATGCAATATACCCTTAAAAATAATTTAGCGACAGATATCTCAGAGGTTGTGTGCGAGTTAATTACTCAGAGGTAAAGCGCGGCTTAGTTTGCATTCCAGGCAGAGAGACCCGCCAGAGCAAAGGTTCAGGGGCTGGAGGACAGCCCCGAGCAGGCTCCAAAATCGAACACAGGACGCCCACACGGAATGCAGGGTTGAAGCCATGCCCGCCCCCACAGCCATCATAATTATGTAAAATACCACTTTTCCCATATATGGTACTTAATATCTGTTCTCCTGGTAGGACGGGACGAAGGGAAAACACGGCTCGCGGGGCGGAGTGTCAGAGCCTCAGACCTTCCCAGCACGCTCCCGCCGGCCGGAGCCGGGCCCAGACTGCGCACCAAAGTCGGGACTCAGCCCAGCGCGCCGGAGCCGCTCACTCCTGATTGGATGTCGTTCCCGTCAATCCTCCTCCTGTAACCTGGCTGCCCGTTGGACCCGCCCCAGGAGGCGGGGCTCCCGCCTAGGAAACGCAGGGAAGGTGGGATGGGCGGAGGTGGGGACGGAGGAGGAAGATAAATCCTTTGTCTTTTTATAGGCTGGAAGGCTGTCAGTTTAGGCCAGACTCCTTCTGGATTGGACAGCGTGGGAAGGGGCGGGCGTTCCCTCGAGCCCCGCCCCCGATCCAGCTTTAGGCCCGCCTTCTCCTGCAAGGGCGGGGCGAGCCGTGTTCCGAGCTGGGTGCGGTGAGGCGCGCAGATCACCGCGCTTCCTTGGCAGGGCACGGAAGGCTCCTAGAACCTGACCTGCTGCAGCTCGAGCCTCGCGTTCGCCGCACCCCGCCGCGCTGCCCGAGCGCTCGCCAAAGTCCTCTCTTTAGAACCAGCGCCGGTTCCCCGGGCAGATCCAGGTTCAGGTGAGCGAGCTCTGCCGGTGTGTCCCGCCCCGGGGCTGCCCAGCGCGCGCGCGCGGCGACTAAAAACTGGGCGCTGGGAGTCGGGCGGCCCTGTGGTTCTCGGCCTCCCGCGTGGCCGGCTCCGGCGCGGTCGGCCGCGAACGCCTGGGACCCGGCTCAGCATCCTCATCCAAGGAGCGCTAGGCAGCGAGGCCTCGGGGTTAGGGAGCCAGGGGGACACAGTCCCTACCCCGCCGGGAGCCTTCCCGGATAGGGTACTGGGTACTCGGCCTGCTTCTGTCGCCTGTGCGCTCCCGCCTCCCCGACGGCCGGCTCGGGCAAACTTTTTAACCCCTTCGAGGACGCAGCAATCCCGGGGCTGCCTTCTATGCCCACGGGGATGAGGATGCAGTCTCGGGGCAGCGGCTCCTCTCTAAGTTTTGCAAAGGGAGGTAACGGGCAGGCGAGGACCGCTTGGCAGCTGTCAGGGCGTCCGTCCTTCTGAGTCAGGATCGGTCGGTCCCACCGCAGACATTGCACCCGGCTCGGTTTCCGCCCTCCGCAGCGGACTTCCTCATTCGCCCGGCAGCCTTTAGGCTGGGAGGGGGCGGGGAGAGGTGCGCTGGGTGCGTGGGAAAATAGAACTGGGCTGCTCCGGGTGCCGGAAAGACCCCGGTCTGTCCTCTTCCAACCTTGGGTTTCTATTGCCCGAGGGCAAAATGCTTGGGTCTGCTCGCAGCCAGCTGCTCCGGCGTGCACCTGATTCCTCCGCACCCTGGGACGCCACGCCCGGACCAGTGTCTGGGAGCTGGCCCCGACTTTAGGACCAGGCCCGGCTACTGCATCTTTTATGTTAGGGTTAGAGCGGACTTTTGAAGACATTCCCCACTTCCCAGTGCAAGGGTCCTCACCCCATCCTGTTCTGGGACCACGCCCAGGGCAGAACTGCACCCCGCTCCTACTGGTCCTCATTTCTCCCAGGCATCGGAGTCTGAATTCTCCAAGATTTGCTTTCGGGCATTAGTGAAATTGTGGGCTGGGTTGGCCGGGGCGGGTGCCCGAGGCCCCACCCAGCGGTGTTAGGAAAAAGGTTTCTGGGAAGTCCCTGGTCTTGGAGACCCGGAGGCTACCCCAGCTGAGCAGTGGAGAAGTCCAGTGTCTTCTCGGTTCTCTGAATGGTTTTCCGGATTTAGTAAGATTTCAAAGTAGCTGTTGCCTGCTCCCTTCGACAGCACCCATACTAAAATTGGAACGATACACGGATTCATGGCCCCTGCGCAAGGATGGCACGCAAATTCCTTAAGTGTTCCATATTTTTTAGTCAGTGTAGACTGGCGTGTCCCAGCCATCTCCAGGCTCACTCCCCGCCTGAGTAGCTGTTTCTCATCTGCTGTTTCTCACCAGCCTCAGGACCTCCACCTGAACATCACAAGCCCCTCCCAAGCCTTGGACCAAGTTAAATGAAAGCTTTTTGAAATAGCAAAAAAAGAAAAAAATTAAGAAGGTAACTGTTGAAGGGAAGACTCTTAACCCTTTCTTGATCACAGCAGCATTATATCCATTTCTGTCTCCACCGTCTTGTGGCCATACTGATACAGCCTCACCTGCCTAGCTTTTCGGTTAGGAGGCAGACTGCTTCAAGGCCTGTTTAGACAACCTCTCAATATCAGTCATTTATATACTAGGTTGCTATGGGTGGGGGGAGGGCCTATAGATGTGTAATTGAGCAAATATTTAAATAGTTCTCCTGCCAGGGACTGCCAGGTGGTGTGTGTGGGGGCAGGGTGGGTATGAGTTGAGTAAAACCTGGCCCCTGCCCACGGGCACTTAAGGGAGAGCTGAGACAAATCAGTAGGTGACTCTAGTGTGAGGTGTCGATGACAGGAACTCCAGAAAGGTACCACAAGGCAGAGGACTACCCTGTGAGAGCTTGCTGGCCTTCCTGAAGAGGAAATCTGTAGGCTTCAAGGAGTAACTGTGGCATACTGAGATACAAAGACAGTTTGTGCTGCATCCCAAACAAACCATGGACAAAAAGACTGAAGGAATTCCTAAGTTAAGGGGGTCGTTGCCATCCGGGGCCTGCAGGGAAACCATCATGAGGAAGACATTTCAGATTTGGCGAACTGAGGCAAGCACGTGGTGAAGGAAAGTGGGGAGTCATTTAATGGATGATTGGGGAGTGATTAAAAGCATGGAAGGATTGCTCAGTGTTGGTGAGAGCCAGTGTGTGGTGTGGGTGACACTCCAGGACTTTGCTTCTGTTCTCTGCAGGGCCGGTGGGCAGACCCAGGTTCCCCTCCCGCCAGCTTTATTAGCAAGTTCAGTTGGGAGGTATTATGTCACCCTGGGGGGAAGGGAGACAGTCTGGGACTCTCAGTGGGGCTGCTGGTCTGAAGGGCATGGGAGGGCAGAGGAAAGACAGTGTAGGGTTCTGCTTTATCTGGTTTTTATTTTATTTTTTTAAATTTTTGAGCTTTTAAACCAAAGGGTTTGGAGATGGGGCAGCTTCTCTCTTGTGGAATGAAGGGTACATGGTAATCACAGCCTGCCTTTTGCCTTTGCCTGGTCTTGCTCTAGAAAAAACAAAACAAAAAAAAGGATCTCTTAGCTCTTGGAGAAGCACACTAAAAAATGCAGCTTTGTTAGGAAGCCGGTAGGGTATTGCTAGAAATGAGGCTGGCTGGAGTTTGCTCACTTCCTCTTCTCTCTAATCCTTCAATAAAGTGCTTAAGACAGCCCCTACCAGCTTGACATCTTTATTTCAAAAGGAGAGGAGGGGTTAGCTGTTGTTTTCCTTCTCTGGGGGAGAGAGCTAAAGCAAGGAAAAAAAAAATCCTTGCCTTGACAGCTTTCTCCAAGCATCATGTTCCGAAAATATTTAGAATAACAAAATCTGTGTGTTCTCTTAATTAAACAAACGTCCTAATTTACTGAGCATAAAACAGCATCTCCGCCCGCAGGGGCAGGAAGTACATTTTCCTTTTGTGCTGCCCCAGAGAATCACTGCCTCTCAGCTTTAACCCTTGGTACTCTGAGCCCCTGGGTTCAGGGCCTCAGATGACAACAGAACAGAGCACAGGTTGCCCAGGCAACTGGCTCATAGACTTATGTTAAAAAAATTAATAAAGAAAAGTGTGTGTGTGTATGAGAGAGAGAGAGAGAGAGAGAGAGAGAGAGAGAGAGAGAGAGAGAGAAGAGAGTTGATTCTTTTCTTCTTCCTTGTGGGTTCTTGGGATCTAGCTCAGACTTGGTGGCAAGGGTCATTACTCCACTGAGTTGGCCCCAGAATCCCATTTTTAAAGTTGGGAAGAGTGAATGGGTCTGGGAAAGAACATGAACCATGGTGACTGAGTTCAAACCTTAACCCTTCCCACTGGCTCTGTGACATTGCGCACAGTGTGTCTATCACTCCCTTAGTTTTCTCATCTGGGACATGGGAGTCTTTGGATCTGTTCTGCAGAATGGAATGCAAGCCCTAAGAGACTTAAAAGGCCTGCTATATAGCGGCTGCATACATCTTTACTATTTTTTTATAATTATTTTTATTTATCTAGCTATCTATTTATTTATTTATTATGTATACAGTATACAGAAGAGGGCACCAGATGTCATCATAGATGGTTGTGAGCCACCATGTGGTTGCTGGGAATTGAACTCAGGACCTCTGGGAGAGCAGTCAGTGCTCTTAAGCTCTGAGCTATCTCTCCAGCCCCCACTATTTTATTATTTTAATGGTAGATTTTTATCAGTCTTTATAAACTAGGTGGTTATGTGAAGGTAGAGGTAGAACATTTTCCTTGGTTCCTAACTCAGCATTTTTTTTTTCTGCCTCTAAGAAGGTCCATGGGGTTCCCCGAGGAAGAGGAAAATGGTGGAAACATAGTGGCCTTAAGACTGTTTTGGGGTGCACTTGCTTATGAATGTGGGCTAAATGGCTTGTTTTGAGGCCCTGGCCGAGGCAGAAGTTGCTCCTGGCTGTGCGTCTTTTAGCTTTATTTTTCTAAAATATTTTTTCCACATTCTGGGTGATGGGAAAGGGTAGTGTGGAAAGAATAACACCAGACTGGAGAGTCTAAGAGCTGTGGTGCAGGTATAAGGTAAGGTTTCACGTAAGAGAGGACCACATTCCCTATAAAATTGTAGCCGTTTATGTGCTTATTGGTATACAGGGATGCCTGGGAGACTCTACATTTGAGGGACTTACTTTCAAATACCTTTGCTTCCCCAGTTGAGTGCTTTATGGATGGGGTATATTATGATACATACCCCCTTTTTTTGGTAGAGATTAAAAAAGTGTGTGTTATGAGTACATGTGCCCACAGAGGCCAGAGGGTGTGGGATTTCCACCTTTAGCTGGAGTTAACAAGCAGTTGTGAGCCACATGATGTGGGTACTGAGAACCAAACTCCAGTCCTCTGCCAAATCAGTATGCACTCTTAACCACTGAACGTTTCTCCAGCTCTGGGCACATCTCCTTTTCAAAGGTAATTTTGACAGTATTTGTTGAAGTATTTGCCTAACTTTGTTCTAGGCATTTACCCCACAGATAAACTTGACTGTGCCGAAGGAAATGTCTGAAGATAGTCGTTGTGGCATCTCCTGAGAAGAAGGCAGGAAACAGGCTCACTGTCCATTAGAAAGGTCATGTTAATCATGGCCCCAGCTGTACAGCGGAAATCCTTGCTGCCCTTAAAAGACAGGCTAATCTCTGTGCTCACAGGGCATGCTCTCCAAGGGGAATGAAAGAGCACAGCTAGATGCTGTGTACTGTGTTCCCATTTGTGGAAAGCCTTTTGCTTCTCTGCTATGAGACAGGATCTCACTGTATAGGTTCAGGTTAGTCTCACTTGGCCTTTCCTTTTGAACGCTGGGATTGCAGGTCTCTGCTTTCACTCCTGCTGGAGGTGGAAAGGGCTTAAAAATGGACCGACTTGCTCTTCTGGCTTAGAACACTTTGTCTTGTTTTCCTGGCTGCCTCAGTCTCACTAGAATGACAGATGTACTGTTCTAATCATCATCCCATCACCCACCCTAGAAAAAGAAGTGTGCATGGACAGGATATTACTGTGTAGCCGTGGCTGGCCTGGATCTCACTCTGTAGACCATGTTGATCTTGAATTCATAGAGATCCACCTGATCCTGCCTCCTGAGTTGTGGGATCAAAGTAACCTGTAACTTGGGGTTAGCGCATTGGAAAGTACACTCTTCACTTTGCCCAGTTATTGCTCAGACAATTGGTCTGTGGTTTTTTTTTTTTAAACTTCATTTATTTATTTATTTGCCTTGGTGTTTGCCTGGAACTGGAACTACAGACAGTTGTTAGCTGCCATGTGGGTGCTGGGAATCGAACCCGGGTCCTCTGGAAGAGCAGACGGTGCTCTCAACTGCTGAGCCATCTCTCCAGCCCCTGGTCTGTGGTTTTTAAATGCATCAGCAGGAAAAGCTCAAGTTCTTGGGACATTGCGATCAAAGGGACTTGATGACTTGGGGGGACCCTGACCTTTTGTCTCCTTGAAGGGCTGATGCCAGCCTCAGATGGTGTGGGTACTAGAGATGCTGCCCACTCAGCTCATTCCTTTCCCCAGTGAAGCCTGAGGTAGAGCCTCCCAGGGTTTTGAGCAGAACCTGTCCCCTGCCAGACAGTGTGGAAAGGAAGAGTGGCATGAGTCACTCTAGAGCACACAACGAGCCAGGCTCTAAAGTAGGCCTGCCACCACATGGGCAGGTGGTTGAAGCTGCTCCTTGGTTCTGATGTGAGTCTCTTTAAAAAGGACCCGAGGCAGGGTTGTGCTGGAATTAGTCAGGGTCCACTCTGACCAGTTTCCCAAGCCTGAGATGATTCAGCACTGGACAGGTGGCTGGAGAAGAAGGCTCCTGGCCTTGACTGAGGTCCCTAGCTGTCTTCATTCTG
Organism: Sigmodon hispidus; assembly: GCA_004025045.1. Classification (NCBI taxonomy): domain Eukaryota; kingdom Metazoa; phylum Chordata; class Mammalia; order Rodentia; family Cricetidae; genus Sigmodon; species Sigmodon hispidus. The sequence goes on from PVIH01002580.1 coordinate 37,156, forward strand.
GCTGTGAATGCCCAGGACTCTCCCTTGTGGCTGGAGAGCTTGCAGTACTCTGTAAGGAAATCATTGGTGCAGGGTGAGGCTCCTGCTGGACTGGTTAGACTGCAGCCTCTCTGCTGCCTACAGGTAAAGGTGGCTGATCTTTTCCATGCCCCAAGTTATTTCCTTGTGGCCCCACTGGGCCAGACACCTGTCTTCATAATCTTTATGTGTTATGATAGCCATATGCAAATTTCTTTTTTTCTTTTTTTAAAAACCTTATTTATTTATTTATTTATTTGCCTTGGTGTTTGCCTGGAACTGGAACTACAGACAGTTGTTAGCTGCCATGTGGGTGCTGGGAATCGAACCCGGGTCCTCTGGAAGAGCAGATGTTGCTCTTAACCGCTGAGCCATCTCTCCAGCCCCCCCCCCTTTTTTTTAAATGTCACTAACCAAGAGGGTGTTTTTGCAATTTAGCTTAGCTTTGCTTCTTTTTAACTTTCTTCCCCCTGCAGTACTGGGAACCAATCAGTCCCAAGGTTTAGATGCTAGGCAACTACTTTGCTACTGAGCTATTATCCCCTAATCTCTGAATATTGATTTTAATTGTAAATGATTCCAATTAAAAGGAAAAACTATTGGCTCACCCCTTTAATCCCAGCACTTGAGGAGGCTGAAGCAGGCAGATCTGTAAGTTCCAGGCCTTTGTCCAGGACAACATAGAAAGAGCCTTAAAAAAAGAAATTAGAGCAAAACAAAAAGTCCCTTTGCTGAATTTTGAGTGTAGGGGTCTTGGGTATAGTTTTTAAAAAAATCCTTTTTTCTGTCCGTGTTGATGAGTGCTTGCCCAGGGCTCATGCTCCCGACAGTTGCTCCTAGTTCCACCCAGGCAAGGATAAGTGTTTCTGGACTGTATGATCTTTCTTGGCTTTCGTGGGCTGGAGGCCAGGCAGCATACTCAGCTCCCTTAGGCTCCCCTCAAATCCATCAAGTAAAACATCTTTCACTTTGGATGGGGGTGGGGTGGGGGTTGGGTTTGTCTAAGCTTCTTCCAATTGGGTGGAGCCCTTGGGTTGAAAAGCTCTCAAAGAGGAGAGAGAGAGAGAGAGAGAGAGAGAGAGAGAGAGAGAGAGAGAGAGAGAGAGAGAGAGAGAGAGAGAGAGAGAAAGAGAAAGAAGTATCTCTTATGGGGTAGTGCCAAGCAGAAGGAAGGGTGGACCATCCCGAAAGCCACATTGGCACTCACAACCCTCCAGCCAGTTTGAATTTCTAGTCACTTGGGCTTAGAGTCTTGGGATCAGTTATTTTTTGTGGAAGGAAGAAGCCAAGGTTTTTGGCTTCGGGCAGACCTGGAATTGGACTCTGACCACATCTCCTCCAGCTTGCCTATGTTTTCCATCTGCAACATGGTCGTGCCATCCTTGAAATGGTGGATTCCTCGTCTTCCTCTCGTTCTCTTTTCTCCTTACCCTTACGTTATTGTTGACGTCACTTCTCAGGTGGTAGGAAATAAGACATTAAATTTATCCCACAAAGCTGCTTCTTGGTCACATGGTGTGGTGGTAGCTAAGTGATGCAGGAAGGCACCAATGGGCAGGCTTCTGGGCTTGCTGTTGAGGCTTCTGAGGCCAGCCCTCTGTCTCCTTCCCCTCATGCAGTACAGCTCAGCTTGCTCTTCCGATCTGAGCTGGATAGCATTACGAAGAAAGGACTTAGAAAGCAGCAGAGGCACCTTTATGTTTGCGTGTCTGGGTTTCCTGTGTTTTATGTGAAGTCACTGGGCTGGAGAAGGCAGCTTCCTGTGATAAACATGAGAGTGGGGGAAGGGAGTTGGGACGCTTTTGGTGGCTTAATCTGACTAGGGCAGCTTGGGGGTGAAGGTCAGGAATCTTAGAGCTCACTGGGGTGGGATGCTCAAGGTTGCTAAAACACCAAGACCAAATTGACTTGGGGATGGATGAGAGTTTTTTTGTTTGTTTGTTTGTTTTGTTTTTAATTAGGCATATGTCTGTAGTCTCTCTTGAGGGAAATCAGGGCAGGAACCTGGAGGCAGGAACTGAACCAAAAGCCATGGAGAAATGCTTGCTGCCTTCTTTTCATGGTTCTCAGCTCACTTTCTTACACAGCCCAGGCCCACCTGCCCAGGAGTTGCATTAGTCCCAGTGAGCTCTGTTGAGTTGTTTTTTGTTTTTTTTTTTTGTCCGGGATTAGAATCTCAACAGCAGGAATACTACACTAGAGTTTATTAACAGGGAAGCAGGGATGCCAGAAAAGAAAAAAAAAAAAAAAGAGAGAGAGAGAGAGAGAAATCTTGCATGAGCACCCTCTTTAAGAGGGCAGGTGGGCCCATGTTTGCATAGCCACACCCAGGGGCGTGGCAGCAGCTCTGCTCCATCCCAGGTGAATGCTGCTGGCCTTGGGAATACTTACAAGCTCTACCCTCTGATATCTATCATTAATCAAGGAAATGCCCCAACAGCCTTGCCCACAGCCTAGTCTGGGTTGGTGGCCATTTTCTCAGTCTAGATTTCTTTTTCTCAAGCAACTCTCACAGAGTAGCAGCCAAGAGTCTGGGAGTCTGGGATGCGTCACAGCTGGGTGATGGTGGTTTTCTTGGGCTCCTGTATCAAACTGGCTACATGCTGATGAATTCTCTTCTTGCCCCCAGGAAGTAGAAACTCATTCATTTTACCGAGTAATTGCCTTGCAGAGAGAGATTCAGATGAGGGGGCTCTTTAGCTTCCGTGGCCTTGCAGTACCCTTCCCTGGGGGCATGCATGGCCTCCCTTGTAAAGAGGATGGACTGGTTCCTAGCAACTTTCTCCTCTGGTTGTGAGCTCATCCATCCCATTGCTGTTGGCCACCCACTGAGGCCTCCTGTGCCTCAGTAAATAAATGGTATTTATTGCAGCTACTTTTCATGAAAATGGAGTTCAGGGAGGGGAGGCCAGGTGACGGGACCTGGTTGCTAGCATGCTGTTCAGGCCAGGATAACTAGTTGCTGTTGCCCAGTGCCGGCCATAGCCAGAAGCCCATTGCTGTCTTAACAGGTCTGCTCTTGCTGATGCCTGTGCATGGTGCACTGTTGCATTCCTTTTTTTGTCTGTCCACCTGTCCGACCCTTAGTTATTCAGTAACTACACTGGATAACAGATTTCCCGTGAACAATGCTGGACCCACGGCCAGGTGCCGGGAGAATGAAGGCAGGGAATGTGGTTCTTGTCTGTAGGAGCTGAGAATCTCCAGCTCCTTCCTATTCAGGGAGCAGCCCTTGCAGAGTCTGAGAAGACTGCCTAGGGGAGGTGGCTCTTGAGCTGATGGCAAAATCAGAGGACCCGGAGCAGGGTTGGGGCTGTGCTTTTAGGCATTTCAGCTCTGGGAAAGCTTTGTTCAGAAGTGACTCAGGTCAGTGAAGGCCTGTGACTCACAGGACTGGTGAAAGGTCCTCTCTGGTAGGTCCTATCTTTTCAGAGCCCTGGGTAGCCTGTGGAGGCTTGTGTCCTTGTACCATTTCCTGGGAAGTGGGGTGCTGCATTCCCCTCCCAGATCATTAGCCTCGGGCTGGGTGCTGGGCAGGCTGCCTATGTTCCCGGTTGGGTGGTCAGACATCATGTTATACCCAGTCAAAGGACCTGAGGTGAGATTTTTCACAGACTATTGAGAAACAACCATTGCTATTGGGAACAGTGTCCTGTTAAAGCTGAAAAGAAAAGCTGGGAGCCTGTGGTGTGCAGCACAGGTGTGACAAGGCTGGTGATAAGCACCCATCACTGGAGTTTCTGGATCTCTCTCATGCACACACACTTGCACATGTTCATTCATTCACACATCTGTATGTACTTCACCAGATCCCAAGCAGAACCATACTGTGTACTCTGATTTCTCATTTAGTGTTGTAATCTGAAGTTTCCTATGTTGCAACATTGTCTACACTGGGTATTTTAATGGCCATGCGATTGTCCACTGAGGGATAGAACTATTATTCACATTGTCAGAAAGTACCGTGGGTTTTATTGACGCTCAGTGAGTAGCTCTTGAGCATTTCTTGTAGTTCTTATCCAGAGATGGTTGCACATCAAGATGCTGGTGCCTGAGGTCACTGGGCTGCTCTTTGGGCTCAGGTCTGGTCACTGCCTTCTGGTGTTGTGGCTGAGAAATGGGGATCTGTAGAGGAGTTGAGGCTGCTGGATGCCCAGTCCAGTTCATAGAAAGCTGGTGAAACCACATTGTCATTAATGAGCTGAGCTGTCAGAAGGAATGGAACTGAAGCCAAGAGTTGAGACCTTTCCTGGCTCTGGAGGAAAGTTCACTTTCTGGCCTCTCGTCCTTACCCTTACATGGGTGCAGTTCCCAAAACCTGGGTCAGAAAACCCACATGGAAGTGGTGAGGGACCAAAAGTCTCCCAAGTTCACAGTGTGAGGTCCACTGCTGAGCACCATATCTATAGGAAGGAGACCACTGAAAAGGGAAGTTGGCGGGGGTGGGGGGGTGGGGGGGGTGGTGTTAATAGGCTCCACTCTAGATACCTTGCCAGGGGCCCAGGACTCTGCTGAGGCTCCCTCCTCGCTGACATGATGTAAGAATTGTAGCAATAAGTTGCAACAGTTTGGCTTTGTTGTAAAAAGGAAGTTTCAGAATTCTAGTGGCAGCTTTTGAACTACCTTTTATCTGTAGTGGAGAAATGTTTGCAGGGCCCCTGGGCTTCAGGATGGTGGGTACCTGCTTTCATCAGAGAGTCATTGTTCTTAGCCCTCTCTGCCCCCCCCCCTTCCCACTCCAGTTCAAGGCTTTCTAACGAGGCTGTCTTCTTAGAGGGCTGGAGAGGTAACTTGTTGCTTGAGAAGGAGCCAGAAGCTTGTCGCCACCTGCCCCACTGGGGAATGAAGGGGGCTGGGGCGGCCCCAGAAATCCTGCCGGGACTCAGGCATTGCAGTCTTTACTCACACCTTCTTGGGTTCTCTCTTCACACAGGAGTTGGTGTTTGCACGGTTCTTCGCTCTGAGGTTTACCTACCATGGTTCTCAGTCCACCCCCCACCCCCGCCCTGTTTGCTCAAAGCAACACAATCCAAAGCTTAACCTAGCTTTCTTTTCACACATGGGTTGAAGTTGGTACTAATAAAAAGTAATTGGAGGAGCCCAGTAGCTGGTGGATTAAGAATAATGCTCCTAGTTGAGGTGGGGTTTTTTGTAGCCCTTAAAAAAGGATTAGTTTGTTATATCGCCTTTGTGTAAGTTTTGTACTACGTGCATGCCTGGTGCCCGGGAGGCCCAGAAGAGGGCATTGGATCCCTGAATGTTGATTTATGGATAGTTATGGGTCCCCACATGGGTGCTGGAAATGGAGCTCTTTTTTTTTTTTTTTTTTTTTAAACTTTATTTATTTATTTGCCTTGGTGTTTGCCTGGAACTGGAACTACAGACAGTTGTTAGCTGCCATGTGGGTGCTGGGAATAGAACCCGAGTCCTCTGGAAGAGCAGACGGTGCTCTTAACTGCTGAGCCATCTCTCCAGCCCCCGGAAATGGAGCTCTTGATGGCTGATGCATTTCTCCAGGCCCCTCTCATATCTTTATTCACTTCCTGTTTACACGACTGTTTGATAATTGCAGGCCAAAGATTATCATTGGGCTTATACTATTTTACATTATTTACTGGCTGTCACATTGGAGGTGGGAGAAGGGAACGGAAGGATTAGAAAATGGGCCGAAGAAGTGGAGGTGGGTGATGGGCCAGCAGCTGAGTCTGATCCATTTCTTAATCCAGCTTTCTTGTTCCTTAGCTACGAGTTGAAGGCTGGGTGTGCATTAGAGGCTATTCGAGGGTCTGGGACTGCCATTGAGTGTGCATGCTATGGAAGCAGACAGTAGCCACAGGCTGCTGTTGTCAGTCTATACCTTACATAGGAAAGGGCTGCAGCAGCAGAGTGGTACACGTGTGACTAGACCTCAGGCTTTATTCTCACAGTTTTGGAGACTGGAAGTGGGACCATAGGCACCCTGGCTTGCAGGTGGCCATCCTATTGTGTCCTCCACATGCTTGTCTTTAGCATATCTGAGTCCTAATCTCTTAGTGGGACAGCAGTCATTTTGGATTTGGACCTACTCCAGTCACCGCTGGATGACAAGCGGAGGTGTATCTTCAGAGATCACAGGAGCTCAGTGCAGCCCAAACATTCTGATGACCTATTTCAGGTCTAGGGCATAAGTACCTCTCCGTGTTTTGTTTTGTTTTTAAGGTTTGTATTGTTTTTTGTTTAGATAGGGTTTCACTATGTAGCCCTGGCTGGCCTGGGAATCGTTATACATAACCAGGGTGGTTTTGAACTCAGAGATCTACAGGCAGACCAGGATTGAAGGCTCCCTCTACTCATTCCCCCTTTTTAGTCGGCTTTCATCTCCACTTTCTGACATGTAAACAAGTTCATATGTGTAGGGGTCACAGGAGGAGGAGCTCAGTAAAGGCTAGACTGGGCAGGCTACATATTGAAACTTTGTCTCCAACAAAAGCAAGCAACTATCCCCTTGCATCCCGCAAACCTGACTGTTGTCTTGGTGTTCTTGAGACAGCTGCAGGATGAGGTACCCTCAGCAGTCTGGACTGACTTCAGGCAGCAGGTACACCAGCCCCCCCTCCCCCCAATTCTGCCCTCTGTGTCCCTTTCTACTTCAGATCAAAGCCTTAGGAGTGGGCTGTTCAACCTTGCCCTCCTAGTGAGCATGGCCTGCCTCTCTCCAGATGAGTATCAACAAAGGGTGGAGAAGTGGTTCAGAACTATGAACTTAAGTCCCTGGGGTTGGCCAGTGCTGAGTGGCTACTTCTTGGCTGAGTACTTAGCCCGAGTGGGTGTTACTCCTTCTCCCATAGAAATGCCGACTCTATCCTGGTCCTGTCTCACTGTCAGGACCCTTGGGAAGTCCCTAAAGTCCCATGATGAACTGGGGACACAGAAACATGTTTATACCCATGAATCAAACACATGGGTTTAATTTCAGCTCCTCCCTTAGCTCTGGTGGCCTTGGAGGGTGGCTTCTGAGGCCTAACTGTGATGAAGTGTGTGTCCAGTACTTACGTGAATAGGCAGGGGCTCTGGCTTCTGACCCAGCTCCTGTTTCTCACTTGCAAGTTATATGACCACTGTGTCTGGTTTCTTTTTTTTCTAATCTGTGAACCAAGGGAAAAAAGCAATACCTCAAAGGGTTTTTGGTGCTTAGTGAAGCCTTATTTATTTATTTAGCATTTTATTTACTTAGAGTTTGCCCAGCACAGTGGCGAATTATCTCTTACATTTTTTTTTTCCTGTTACAAAAATAAATATTTTAGGTGCTGGGGAGATGAATGACTGAGTTGGTAAAGTGCTTGCGTGAACTGAGCTTGGGTCCTGAGCAAACATACTGGTACCCTCCTGTAATCCAGCCAGCGGGGGCAGGGACAGGAAGATTCCTGGAGCCTTATCTGGGGAGCTGAATGTTCAGCGACAAACTTCTGTTAACAAAAATTATGCAGAGGACTAGACAGATGGGTTAGCGCTTAGGAGCATCGACTGCTCTTCCTGAAGACTGAGGTTCAGTTTCCAGCACCCACATGGCAGCTCACAACTGTCTGTAACTCCACAGCTCCAGTGGGTCCAGTGTCCTCTTATGGATGCTGTGGGTCCTGTCCACAGGTGGCACAGATACATGCCAGCAAACACACATACACATAAAATGAAACAAGGTAAAGTCATTGAAGGAAAACAAGATACAATGCTGAACTCTACACACACAGAAACACATACATACACCACAGCACATACAAAAATCTAGTTTGTATGTCAGTCTTTTTATTATGATTGTGAAACTTGAAGTCACATCCAGGTAATTGTGTCTGAAGTCTCATGAAGAAGGCTGTCAGGAGTAGTGTTCTGTTTTATAGCTGGGCTGTTGAGACTCCCAAGAACCTAAGAGCCAGGCTAGAGATAGACTTTGAGAGAGCAAAGATCCTCTGTTCTCATGGCCTCTCCTGCCTTCTCATATGGGCAGTGGTAACATGGGTTCTCTGCTCCAGTGGCTTTGGGTCCCAGTTACTTACTGACTTCTTGATACCATGGATAAGATCCCACCTCAGGTGAGCATGGGCTCACCTCAGGTGAGGTCAGGGCAGATGTGGTCAGCAGGTATGTAGGGTTAGGAAGGCAGAGATATTTTTAGTCTGCTTTCTTTAGAGAACCTAGCTTTTGCTTCTCTTCTTGAGCACGCCTTCTCCTGCTGGCCCCCACCAGCATGCTGTTCCTAGCCCGCCTTCTGCCCACAGCCTGCTGCCTGTACTGTTTCCCGTCCCTGTTAGGGAGAGGAGGAGGAAGTGGATGTATAGTCCACTGCTCAGGAGGAATGCCTCCTTATCCCATGGCTATGTGGAGCACATGATGTTTCCCTACCCTACCAGTGCTGTGTTGCTCAGGTTAGCCATCTCCTCCCCAACCCTAGCCACAGGGAGTGAGTTCCAGGCTTTTCTGGCTAGAACTTTGAACCTTAACATCATTGGAAGAGCCAGAGAACTGCAGAGACCCTCCTGCCACTTAGATGTGCATTCTGCATCGAGGGTTTTGGGGATCACAGGTAGCAGGGCTCTGCCTCATCACACACCCCGCAGTAGCACACATGTACTTTGGAATCACTGTGTAAAATTGCCGGAGGCTGCTGTGGGGTGGGCCTCCTTCTCCCTTGGAAAACCAGTCTTGTGCTTTAATTATCTTTAGGTTGAAATAGCAGGGCCCCTCCCCCAGTCCCAGCCACCCCTTTTCTTCTGGCTTTCAGACAAGAATGTGAAGAATGTAGTCCTCTGTTGTGGACCTGAGTCGAGATCTGGGTGCTGGGGCCATCTGGGTGCCTAGGCCATCTGGACACTAGGATGGGGCTCAAAGGCACTTCCTGACTTTACAGGCTGCTTTGTTGTGCCCAGACTGACGAGGACATTCCGGATTGGTTGTGGTTTTCGAGTCATGACAATTTCAGGCTTATTAAATTCCTATATGTTCTGTGTGGCCCCTTGAGACAGACAGAGATGACCTTCTTCCCCTCCCAGCCGTCTAACCTCGGGAATCAAGTTCAAAGGGATTGACAGGGGGAGTCCGTGGTTCAGGAAAGGTCAAGCCTGAGAACCAATCCTGCTGCTTCAGCTATGGGATAAGGAGATCAGAATCACCTGTGGGCTTCTTTTTCCTGATCTGGTGCCTGCTGTGATCCTTGCCAAATACTCCATGTGTCTACTGCCTTATTGCATCCCAGGAGGCAGGGAGCAGAAGGGATGGATGCAGGACCCTGGAGTCCAGAATGAGATTGCAAAATGCAGACACTAATAGCAAGCCATGCCCTAGCTATGTGCAAAACAGGATACCAACAGAAGTTACCTGTGTGTAAGGGCTGCTGTGTGCAAAACAGGATACCAACAGAAGTTACCCGTGTGTAAGGGCAGTTGCTCTGGAGGCAGGCAGGATGAAGTTAATGGCCATGCGTTTTTTTGGGGTGGGCTCTGTAAAGGAGATTCTAAGATTAAATAGCTTATTCACACCCTCTCACTCAGACATCAGAGGCTACTCAGAGCTTGCTGCATCCAGGAGAGCCCAACTGAGAGCATCACTTTCTGCCTTCATCTCAGCATCTTTTGGGGCACTTCTGTGCTGCCGTCTCTGTGCATGTTTATATGTATACCTGCCTATGAGCATGTCTCTGAACACAGATCTAATCCCACAGGTCTCCTTTTGTGTATCTAGATTTGTATGTCTATGAACAAGTCTGTGTGTATCCAGGTTTTTGTGAGCACATGCCTCTCTATACATGTCTGTGGGTGTATATGTGTGCAAAGGTGTCTGTGTATGCACATTTGTGTTTGTACATGTCTGTGTGTAACTAGATCTTTGTCTGTTTGTATCTAGGTATTTGGGTAAGCATCTTTGAGTGTGTGTATGGGTCTCTGTTATGTGCGTGCCTGTGTAATATATCTAGGTCTTTTGTGTGTGTGAGTGTGCAAGTGTGTATAGCGTGTGAGAGCTTGTGGGAGTTGCTTCTCTCCTTATTCCTTGTGGGTCCTGGGAGTCAAACTGAAGGTGGCAGCCTTAGTGACAGGCATTTTTCCCTCAGCTGTCTTGTTGGCTGTATCTGGGTCTTTATGTATATATGGTTATATGTGGTAGGGGGCTGTGGGTACAGGGCTTACTCAGAACAGGGTGACCTGGCCTGAATGTCCCTAGGGCAGGGTCCCTGCTTCTTTTCTTATATACAGCCTTGGCCAGCCTTGGCCACTATGGAGCCTAATTGTGGCTCAGGCAAAGGGGCAGTTTTCATCGGGCTGTTAGGATTCTGGTGTAGGACAAGGTGAGGTGAGGTCATTCCTGCCAGCCAAGCTCTCTATTCAAGGGCTGCTGGGGTTGGGCTGCCTTTAGACTAGAGTAACTATGTAACTAGGAATTGTTATTTTTGTCTTCTGTGTGAAGCAAATGATTTGGTCTTCACTCCTAGGCTTCCTACTTTGATCCTCTTCCTGAGGGGCTGGAGGCTCAGGAATGCAGTCTGACTAACAAAGACGGTGTCCGATTCCCTGGAGCTGGAATCACAGGCCACTGCCCTATGTGGGTGCTGAGAACTGAATGCTGGTCCTCTGGAAGAATAAGCAAGCATTCTCCAGCACCTGATCCCCCCACCCCCCATAAAAGTTTCTCTGTGTAGTCAAGCACTATAGATGAGGCTGGCCTCAGATTCATGGAGATCTGCCTGCCTCAACCTCCAGAGTATTGGAATTAAAGGCTTGCTTGCTTTTTAAGAAAAGGTCTTGGTATGGCCTTGAACTTGAGTCTTACTGTCTCCCTAAACAGAGCTGCAGGTATATATATATCACACCTGGTCTGCTACCCTCCTGATTCTGTTCCAGAATCCCCATTTCTAGGCTAGTCAGGTGTCTCTGAGCTTCCTGAGCCCCTTGTTTAAGGGGGATGGGCTGTAATTTCTGCTTTGGCTTGGTCAAGGTTGACGAAATTAAGCCACAGGAATATGGTAAGACACATGTGTCTGGGAAGTGGCAGGATTTGGTTCTGCCGATGTCTTCTGACCTGCCAGAGGCTGGAGCCCCCTTGCCTCTGAACCCGGGTTCTGCTTGGTCTAATTGAAGGGGTGGGACTTGGTTCAGGCAAGTGGCTTCCCCTGTGGGAGTCTTCTGCCTATGCAGTTTGAGTCGATGGGTGTTTTTTGACTGTCAGCTGGTGTTTCTAGAAATAAAATATACTCTGGAAAATAATATTGCACACACAGCATGTAGCCATCATTTCATGAAGCTGGTTGGCATTTGTCAAAAAAAAAAAGTGTGTGTGTTCAAAAAAGTGTGTGCGTGCGTGTGCGTGTGTGTGCGTCCTCTCCTGTGGTGAAGCTCCTTAGATGAGGTACTCTAGGGGCCTCTCTCAGCTGACTTTAGGTTCCTCCCTACAGATCCAAGCTGATGTACTGGAGACCAGCCTGGAAAGAAGCCCCTTTCAAGGCCAGATTCTGACTGGAGATCTAGACAAAGTTCTGGGAAAGAGTTACATTCTTGGAGTGGGATAAATCACATTGAGTTGGGTTAGGCAGGATGTGACTTCAAGCCCCTGAAGTGTGCCGCGTCTGTAACTGACTCATTGTGAGTTCAGCCATGACAGAGACACACAGATGACTTAAGGAGCCTTTGTAGGGGGGAGGGGCTGCCTGTCTCGGGCACCAGCAAATATTGGCACAGGGACCCTGTATTCTCTACAGTGGTTCAGAGTTAGGCCTTACAGGGACAGGGCAGGACAGGAATGTTAGCCAGACCTCCCACATCCTCCTTTACCTTAGTGCTTTTCAAATCACTGCAGGGTGGCAGAGATTGCCCAGAGGCCCAGAGTCTCCCTTGAGTTATCAGTTTGCTGAGTCTGATTTCTCCTCAGACAGACTATGTCTCCTTCCCTTTCAGGGATGGTGCTCAAGATCAGAGTGCACCAGGTACGTGCTGGTGTTCAGGTGTTCAGGGAGACTGTTGGGTCTTAGAAACAAAGACTATTGCATGTCATATAGTAAGGTGGAAAGGGTGTAGGATCTCCTGTGATCCCTGTGCAGTCTGGCCTTTGCTTGCACATGTAGTCACACTGATACCTGGGCAGTGAGGTGTAGCCCTGCGAGTCTGCAAGGCAGATCGGCCAGCCAATCTAGACAGTCTATAGAGTATCAGCTCTAGGGTCAGTGGAGGATTAGAGCAAGATCCTGGCTATTGGTCTGTCATAGACACCTCCACCCTCCCACCCCCTCAGGCATACTTAAATACAGAGCAAGTGAGAGAGAGAGAATGAGATGGGAAATATCTGGGCTTTTTGACCTTTAGGAAGGAAAGGTTAGACCTTCTCCACTTTTGGTCAATTTAAGTCAGGCATTAGTCGAGAGCTTGCTGGCCACCAGAGTCCTGAGGAAGTGGCTCTCTAATTTAGCTTTAATAAATTGTTTTTTAGGGGCTGGAGGTATAGCTCAGTGGTAATTTGCCAAGTGTGTATATGGCCCTGGGTTAGAATTTTCAGCGCTAACGCAAAATTAAGTTAAAAGATTAAAAAAAAAAAAAAAAAAGAAAAAAAACTTAATTGTTACTAAGAGAAAATAATGTTGCTGAAGACAGTATGTTTCAGGTAGAGTGGCCCCTTCAGAAATCATTTAGTTGATTTATTTATAGACAGGATCTTGGCTTGGAACTTGCAATGGAGACCTAGTTAGCTTCAAATTTACAGATCCACTTGCTTCTGCCTTCTGAAGGGTTGAAGATCTGAGCCTGAGCTGAGCCGCCCCCCCAGGCCCAGGGCGCCTTGTTTCCCATGCTGGGTTGCATTGCTCAGCAGTCGATGCGGACCTGGAGACCAGCCTTCTGCACTTTTCCACAGAGACAGTGACATATAATTAAAATTTTCGAGTATGGTTATTTTTCTGCGTTGGTTTTCAGCAAACCATGCTCACATGCTTGAGGAGAGAAAAACCCCCTCTCAGCAGAACCAGGGGAAGGGAAGGAACCTCACTGTCTGGAGGACTCCAAGATGCCCTCGTGGGCCACTGCCAGCAAACTAGGAGAAGCGGCCTCTGAGGGCACCGCTGTGTACACGTGGGAACAGCTCCCTGAGAAAGCAACCCACAAGTGTTGTGTGAACCTATCAAACCCGAGGGGGAGGGGAGGGAACGGGGAGGGGAGGAGCAGGAGAGGTAAGGGGAGGGACTAGCTGCCCCACTCTGCTGGGAGCGGGGTAGCATCTCTTCCTGGAATAACTTGCTTCCCTACAGCTCCTGGCCTGAGTGAAGGCTCATTACAGGCAGGTGAGGCTCCAGTGTGATCTCATTGTGCAAATATTGAACCAATTAAAAGCCAAGCCAGAGGCCAGTGTAAATGAGTTATCAGCTCCAGCCCCGCCTGCTGCCTGTCTGGCGTAAGTTCTGGGCCAGTGCTGCTAGTCCCTTTCCCCTCCCCCTTCTCCCCCTTCCCTTCCCTCCTTCCTTATCTCCCTCCCTCCCTCTGTCCTGAGACTTTAGACCCAAGCTTAGTGGGGAGCTAGCTGCCTTTGCAATGGTCACTCAGGTCTGCTAGGATCCCAGAACACACACAGATGCTTTGAAGGGTTCTGGTCCTTCCCACAGCCTTGACTTGGGGGACCCTGTCTGTAAAGAGGACCAGAGGGAACAGTTCCACACCCCTGGGAATAAACAGAACAGCAGAGGTTCTGGGGCAGGATGAGATGGGCCTGGAAGAACAGGACAAGGATAATTGATACCGCAGTGTTCAGAAAGGGCCGAACCTGGGCTTGGAGACTGTCAGCTGCTCTGGGGCTATGATGTGAGGAAGGACACTCTGGAGTGAAGAGGAAAGGTTGTCAAAGGCATTGGGTGCCCGATGGGTTGGGCTCCAGAGGCCTGTGTGAGCAGTTTGTCCTTCGGGTGGACTGTTGTGCTGCTGGGAGTGCCTTGTACTGCTTTCTGCCCTGGTTCATCAATTAAATGACTCTTACGCTGAGGCCCTGAGACAGCTATCTTACTGGATGAAATGCAGGAAGATTATCCCGTAGTTCCTGTGACACATGCTAGACAAGGGCTGTCCCTACCACTCTGCAAACATCTACAGAGAGCCTTAGCATTGACCGCTTGTCATCCAGGAGGCTATAACTCACTGTAGGACTCCAGGGGTGTGAAGGTGAAGCCTGGCAGCTTTTATCTCCTAGTTTTAATCCTCTGCCTGCCTGTGCTGCGAACTTGGGACCCCTTTAAATCCAATACTCTGCCTATACTGGGAATCCCCTCCCCCCTTGCCAGGTCCAGGACTTTCCAAATGCTGATTATCCATGTGTGGCCATCCACCCCCTCAGTCAAGTATGTAGGGTGAACTCTAAAATACAGAGCTGATGACGTCATCTCCCCCTCCCTCACTGCCCCTAGAATAAAGTCCACATTCCTAAATGGCTGATAAGATCCTGCTTAAGTTCGCCCCTGACCGCCCACAGCCCTTTGTGAATTTATCCCTACCTTTAATGCACAGGATGGAATCTACACATGCAACTCCCAGGCCTTTTTAAAAAAAGTTTTTCTTTTAGTTGGAAAAATAAAACTTGCTGTGTATGTTTTGAGATATGTGCTGGTGTCCTTTGCTGGGCATAGGCACTGTGAAAATGGCTCAGCTTCTGAGGAAATCAGGCTTTGGGCTCTTTGAGTTGAATTCCTTTTGCCTTTTCCTGGTCTGGTTTCCTTATCAGCTGAGCATCAGCTTGGGCCTGGGTTGGGATACTGCTAATACAAACAGGTCCCAGCTTCTCCTGTAAGCAAACAACATTCCTAAGGTGGAGGAGGGGCTCTCCGGGTGTCAGCAGCTCTCCTCCCAAGCTGACTCAGAGGCACATTGGTCACTTTGTGGACCTTCCCTGCAAATAGCTGTTGTCCCAGGTGTTTGTGCCCTTTGTCTGCTTTGAGCTAACATCCCCAGCAGACAAGTGTGAAAGCCAAGGCCTGGGGTTTGGTAACAAACAGGTGGTCAGTGCCAGGCCAGGCTCAGGTCCAGCTCGCCTGGCATGGCCCGTGCGCACATCCTGTCGTCGGCATTTCCCAGATGGGCCTGGGCCAGTCTTCCCCCACAGGGTCTTCCTGAGCACCCTATGAATTAGGCAGGCTTCCTCTGCTAGCATTAGAACTCTGCTGGAGGCTGTGGGGGATACACACTTCCCCTAGGGGAGGCAGAACCACAGTCACAGACACCCTTCCTAGGAGAGATGGAGTCACTGAGCAGGACAGAATGAATTATTAGAAGGACTCTGGGAGCATGAATTACAGCTGCTCTAATAGGCTGCCCCTCCCCACTCCATTCTAAAACCAGCAGTCTGAGGTGTTAACAGGTCACACTTGTGAACAGAGGACACAAAATTGTGGAATCAACGCTAGCCTCTTTGGCCCCCACACCATACCCACCCTATATGTTTGGTGTACTCCAAGCATTTATCTTGGTTTGAACGGATGTCCTCGCTGTTTCTGAGTTCCAAGACTGATGTCCACAGGTGAAGATTTGGTCCTTCAGCCTCTTATGGCACCCATGATGCAGCAAGGCTATGCCTGGCAGGGTCTTTTTCTGTACGTTGGTCTGGTAGGTCCAGCTTTGCTTTGGAAGTTGGTGTCAGAAAAAAGTTCTGTCCTATGCAAAATCTGGGGGGGTGTCAGTAAATTATCTCTACTCCATTTTTCTTTGTATGTTGAATCCCCAATTGTGCTTTCCCTTTCTTTTTTTTTTTTTTAAACACTTTTATTTATTTATTTATTTATTTATTTAATTATTTGCCTCGGTGTTTGCCTGGAACTGGAACTACAGACAGTTGTGAGCTGCCATGTGGGTGCTGGGAATTGAACCCGGGTCCTCTGGAAGAGCAGAAGGTGCTCTTAACCGCTGAGCCATCTCTCCAGCCCCCACGCTTTCCCTTTCTATTTGGAATACATGACAGTCATTCACAGATGGCCTAGTTCTCCTAAAGATGAGCTAGCCATGTCCCTCACTCCTTGTTTCTGTGCCTCCTTCCTCGCTACCCTGGTCCCCTTTGTAAAGTCTGGGAGATCTCTAGACATTTCTCATTCATTGATAAAACTTTAGCTGAGTGCCGGCCCTGGGCCACACGTTGTGCTAAACACTGGAATTGAGTTGGTTGAGACTCAGTTCTCATCCTCTAGGGAGACTGTAAGCAATTACAGTCTTACCAGGTGGCCATGGCGGAGATGAACCCAGGGCACAGGGACTTCAAACTGGACATCTTTTTGCTACATTAGGGAACACAAGATCTGAGGGCGTCCTGAGACAGAGAAAACAGCCTCTGGGGAGCGCTGGGGTCCTGAAGAGACCAGGCCATGAGCATGTCGTTGGCTTGAATAGCTGGGATGGATATTGGAGAGGAGAAGGGTAGCTTACTCACAGGCTGAGACGATTCGGATAATTCTGAAGAAGATATGGAGTTACAGGGTCTATTTGAACCTAACCAGTAATGTCTATAAAGCAGGAGAACGTGTAAGTAGCAATGTGAGTTTCCGAGTCTTTTTTTTTTTTTTTAACACTTTTATTTATTTATTTGCCTTGGTGTTTGCCTGGAACTGGAACTACAGACAGTTGTTAGCTGCCATGTGGGTGCTGGGAATTGAACCCTGGTCCTCTGGAAGAGCAGACAGTGCTCTTAACCACTGAGCCATCTCTCCAGCCCCCGAGTTTCCGAGTCTTAAGGTGGGAAGGAGGCTAGAGAGAAGTGTGGATGGATACACAGGTCACTAGAGGCCTCCATCATCCCCTGGGGAGGACTTTCCTTCCCCAGTGTGTATGTAAACTTGGGTAGCCAGATGGACAGAGACTCAGCAAAGGGCGTGGGAGGTGGACAGTTCAGTCAGGCACGATGCTCCTCCAGGTGGAGGTAGATCATTGGAAGGTACTTCCACAGATGCAGTGTGTGGAAGAGAGGTTTGAGTTGAGAGGGAAGGACTGGGATTTGGGTACACCAAAGAGGATGCTGTGGGCTCCCCAATCCTCCTTCCCCCTCCCCTTTGCCCCCTGTTTTCTGTTGCTTCCCTGGACTGTTTGATGCTGGTGAACTTGGCTTATGACACTGTCTGAGCTCCTGTGTTGGAGTTTCGGAGGGAGCTTTGTGCCTCTAGGCTTTTATATGTCATTTTAAAATTAGGATATTTAGAATATTGACTGACTTGGGGACTAAACACTAGACAGCACTAGCTTTACGCACTAGAAAAGCACTCTGCCATGCTCTTCCCTGGTCCGAGGACCTTTCAAGTGCAATTAGGTGAACCCCTTAAAGTATAACCTGTTATGTTATAAAGGGTAGTCCCTGGTGACAGGCCAGCCATACTCATCACCGTTTGGGCGTAGAATCATATTAGCCTCAGAACTTTACTTTCTTTGGACAGAGTCTTGCTGTAATGTTGAACCTGGACTGGCTTCAAACTCCAGAGCCCTCTAGGGTTATAGGTATCACTTCCGGCTCCTAGAAGATAATTTTAAATGATTTCTCACACATAGACCTGTGAAGTAGTTCTATTTATTTATTTGCTTTTATTTTTTATTTATTTTTGGAGACAAGGTCTTACCATGTCCCCTTGGCCAGGAACTTGTTATGTAGATCAGGCTGGCGTTGAACTCACAGAGATCTGCTTGCCTCTGCCTCCTAGGTGCTAGGACTAAAGGTATGTGCCACCATGCCCAGCTCTGTGAAGTGTGGGTTTTTTGTTTTTGTTTTTTTTTTTTGGTGTGTGTGCTGGGTATTGGACATAGGTTAGGCAGGTATGATCTACCACTGGATTCTGTGCTAGCCCGACTCCTGAGTCACAGAGGAGATTGGTCAGGCACCTCAGAGCCATGGAGCGTACAGCCTGTCTTCTGGCATCCCATGGTGTCCGGGGTCATTTTTGGTTGTTATACTGGGGACAGGATGCTATTGACATCTAGTTGTCAGAGGCCAGGGATGCGCCTAAGCATTTTAGCAATGCTCACAGGTCAGCCCCACCAAGCATGGTTTGGCCCCAAAAAGCTCCAAGGTAGAAGAATTCTGTCTTAATCAAGCATACCGTTTGTGTTTAGGAGTCACTGCTGTGTGGTAGCTTTCCCGTCTCTCCTCAGCCCGAGTACTTTTTTTTTTTGTTAAAACTTTATTATTTATTTACTTATTTGCCTTGGTGTTTTGCCTGGAACTGGAACTACAGACAGTTGTTAGCTGCCATGTGGGTGCTGGGAATCGAACCCAGGTCCTCTGGAAGAACAGATGGTGCTCTTAACCACTGAGCCATCTTTCCAGCCCCCCCCCCAGTACTTTTCTACCACCCCCTCCCTTCCCCATCCAGTCCCCCCTTTTCTGGTTTCTTGTTTGGATTCTTGTTTCACTGAGTTGGTGTTGGAGCTGTTGTTAACATGGCTCTGTCTGTCCCTCCACCTCGAGTGTCCACGCTGTATGTGCATTTGAGGAGCAGATGTGAAATTAAACAACCTGTGCATAGGGGAAGCAGCGCGAAGTGGTATCTGGTTTGGTCAGGGCCCAGCAGTACCCAGCAAGCAGTTTATCCTCAGTCATCAGGTGGCAGCAGTCTGTCGCATTTGGGTTTAGGGAACACTGTGGTCAAGATTGAAGAAAACTACGTTCTGTCTGCTCCACCAGCTCTCCTTTGCTCACATGGACACCTGAGGGATGTGTCAGGTTCTGTATCCCGTGTCCCTCTGCACTGTAAAACCTCTGGGGCTTTTTTGTCTTTGCAGGGACACTATATGTCTGTCCTCATGTATTTTAGAATAAATACATATAGATAAATGTATTGATTGAACAAATGAAGCTCATGGCTTTTGAAGGTTGTTGCAGCCTTTCCTTTTATAGAACTGTTGCTGTCGATGGTGGGATTCAGACCTTGACGATCTTATTGACCTCTGAAGCAATAGCTATGAAGAGAGGGAGGAGGGACATGTTCACCTATTTTCTCAGGAGATGAAGAATGAAGATGTAGGGGATACAGTAGCCGTGAGTGAGCTGGACCGGGGCCTCCAGTGTGTGCCACTCAGCTATGTGTCCTTGTGCCAGTTACCTGATAGAAATGCTTTAACGAAGAAAAGATTGCCTTGGCTCTTGCCGGGTGCAGGAATGCCCATCTGTCTTCTGCCTCTCTCTTTCTGGGCCTATGGTAAGGCAGAGCATCATCGAAGGTAGGAGGGGATGGAGGAAAGCCATTTGTCTCGTGGCAGTGAGGAGGTACATAGACGGCAAGGAATGTTCTGGACAAGATAGGAAACACAACTTCTCATCTGCATTCACTGGGCTCCACCTCTGAAAATGGCTGCTACCATCTCTCTATAAAGACATCAAATTATGAATCCACTGAATAGATTTCATGATCTAGTCACTTCTTCACAGTCCTACTTCTGAGCATTTCTGCATTGGGGGCCAAGCCATTGGCACTTCGTAGGGGTGGGGCATAATGTCCAAGCCATACCACGGAGTCTGAGTGGAAGCTGCCAGGGTCAGGACTGACTGGAATCAGCCTTCTAGGCTGTTGCCATCCCTGTGCAAGCTAGGACAGGGAGCCAGGCTTGTAACTTTGAGGAGATGTCAGCTTTGATGTTTGCCTCACGGGGCCTTCTCAGTTTCTTTCCCATAGTTCTGTGAATTAGGGGCACATGAGTTCAAGTGGAAATGACCCGGTGATTGGAGGCCACAGAGGTCTGAGTTAACCGGGATTTTGAGGCCTATTGGAGTCTTGTCTCCCTCACCTGTAAAATGAATGTGATGAAATGTCCCCGAGGAGATGACTGCCAGCATGGAGTGGAAAGTGAGCCCTCATTAGCAGGTCTGGGGAGCAGAGGCTTACTATGAGGCTGCCAGCTAGAGACCTGCCAGCCTGGAATCTGGCCTTGGAGGATGCAGCTCTAGTCCGGTTGTCTAGGAATGGAAAAGCTCACAGTGTCTCCACCAGCATAATTTCCATCTTCACTGGGCCAGCAATTTGCTTTCTGAATAAACACACAAATAAGTAAAAAGAGAAGCAGGCGCAGGGGGAGGGAGAGACAACTTTGTGGGATGCCCAGGGGGAGGCTGGGAAGATGGATAGTGAAGGAATTGCATTCTGGGTTGAAAGAAGAGGTTTTTGGTCAACCTCTTTGCTTTCAGTTTCATCATTTCCTGAGAGTCCCAATTTAGCGTCTGGTGTGTCCTGCTTGATTATGGCCTAAAAAGGCAACAGCTTGGGTTTCTGGAGTTGGATGGGCACCCACAGGAAACTGTTGGGGAAGAGCAGCCCAACCCATCCCAGTCTCCAGTGGGCCAGAGCTGCTGTGGCCCTTAATTCCTCCAGTGCCGCTTGCCAGCCCTCTGAGGAGGACCTCAGCCCAGCTGCAGGAGCATCCTGGTGAGTGCCAGGGCAGGCAGTGTTGGCAGGGACACACAGACACATACACACATACACCCCGCCCTGATGGCAGCCGCCCCCTCAGAAGATGATTAGACTGCACATCCCAGGTTCCCACACTCCTCCGCTGCAGAAATGTCTGCAAGGAGACCTACAGGCAATAAGGGAAACCCCTCGAGGGTAGTAATGAAACACTGCTTTGGGGCTCACCCATTGGTAGACTGCTTACCTAGCGTGCGTGAGGCCTCGGGTTCAACTAAATCCTAGTACTGAAAACAGCAATAACAAAAATGAAAAAAAAAATAAAACCAAACCCAAACTACCCCTCCTCAACCCTGACTTCTCTAAACCAAACCAAGTCCGCTGTGGAATTCTGTGCAGTCATTAGTGACCCACAGAGAACTGTCCCGGGTTTGCGTCCCAGCCCTCCATCTCCAGTGAACTAACTAGTAAAGTTGCTTCCATCACTTGTAAATGAAGCTTTGGGATAAACACAGACCTGCCTAGGGAAATGGGTGCTTGCAGTAAGTTAGGGAGATAAGTGGGAATTTTTCTCCGTCTGTGACAAGTTTTTCCATGAGTAAAAATTAGGAGGATCAGTAAAAAGAGAAAATGGCTTAAAATAATTTTTTTTTTTGTGGGGGTTATATCAGTGTTTGACCCTCATGTGTGTGTCTGGTTCCCACAGAGGTCAGAAGAGTTGATGGGATCCTCTGGTTCTGGAGTTCCATGGATGGCTGTGAACCACCATGTGCATTCTGGGAACCAAACCTGGATCCTCTGCCAGAGCAACGAGCATGCATGCACAACTGCTAGGCTGTCTCTCCAGTTCCCAGAAAACTGATTTTTTTTTTTTTAACTAAAAGTACTTTAAAAATGTACATATGCACCCCCTCCCCCCAGCTGTGTCAGAGTCACAGAGACAAAGACGGATGTGGGTTAGAATCCCACTGCATGACTGAGCTGGGGATCCCAGCAGTGACTCACCTCCTGAATCTGTTCTCACTCCTATGAAATGGAGATAATAAAGCTGCTTTCTAGAGAGCCGGGCAGTGAGGCAGTAAGCTTGATGCTGGTGGTAGACACGCAACTGTTGTAGGCGTCTTGTGCAGGGCAGTGGTACATACTCTCAAGGGTACCCTCAGGTGGCTTTGCTGGATGGGGTGGGTTTCACTATGTAGCCTGG
The DNA here is from genome assembly GCA_004025045.1 of Sigmodon hispidus. Lineage (NCBI taxonomy): Eukaryota > Metazoa > Chordata > Mammalia > Rodentia > Cricetidae > Sigmodon > Sigmodon hispidus. The sequence goes on from PVIH01002580.1 coordinate 58,734, forward strand.
GCTGGTCTTAACTCATGATTCTCCTGCCTTAGCTCAGCCTTTCCAGTGCTGAGACTACAAGTATGTAGTGAAATTGCCATGTACTTAGGATTTTTGGAGAAGCGTACGAGTCTTGAGTTCTGAAAAAGTTGGGAACCAGCAGCCGATGAAAAGCCTGGGTTCTGCGTTGATGGTTTGTGAGCAGAGCAGTGATGTGGTGGGGAGGCTGTTAGTCTCGGTCATGCGCCTTTGCCAGGGGTAGAGGATGTCTGAAGATTGCTGTGGCAGACACAAGTTTTGTCCAGTGGCCTGGTATAATTGTCAGTGCTTGGACCAAGTGCTGCTACAGAAAAGGTGAAGACCCTTCACAGCTGCCCGACTGTTTGGCTTGCTACCTTCTGACTCTGGACCCTGGCCTCTCCCCAGCAGTCTTTGCAAGGTAGATGGCGCCTTGTGCAGGAGGTCAGGGGGTGCAAAGACTGTAGAATTTCCCAGGGCTCCCTGAACTTGCTTCCCTCTTGAGAAAGGGTTTGGCAGTACCAGGTTTCTAGGAAAACAGCCCCTGGTGGAGTGACCAGGGAGCCCCTGAGCCTAGGTCTGGAAACTATTTAACAAGCCAGAGATGGAGGCCGGGGCAGCCGAAGCCTCTGGCTTCCTTGGCATCCAAGTCCCTGCTGGGATCAGGAACCGAAAGCTGAAGTCTGGGTTCGGATCTGGGAACTTGGTGGCTTTCCACAATAGGGTGGTCAGACTTGATCTCAGAGCACAGCCTCCCCAAGTGAGTCCTTTACCTGCGTTCCTGCCTCTTGTTGCTTCCTCCAGTGCGTTTGGGCCCACTGCTTTGTACCAGGTTTCAGATCCTGGTTTTGATTCAGTCAAAGCAACAGTCCCCCAGGGATCCGGCCTGTGTCTCTGGGCTTCAGTCACTGCCTTGCTAACACAGGAAGGCCACAGACCAGGACCTCGAGTCTTTTGCACAGGCCCCGGCTCCCAGAGAACTGTGCTTACAGACAGGCATCATCATACATGCCCAGGCCATTTGTGATTCTGTGAGGAGTCTGAGCTTCTCATCTTTAGTCTGCAAATGATCTTTGAAAAGTCACATGTGATGCTCATGTTCTCCTGAGCATGCCTGTTTCCTTTCGCTTTACCGTTCAGGGCCTGCCTTTTGTTCTTGTATCTATATTGTGTAGCTGTTGTGAGTTGTCATTTCAGCTAACTAGATGTCTGTGTTGTTGGAAGTATTTAATGGTGTGGACTGTGGCTGAGTCTGTCTTTGTGGAAACTCTTAACTCATCCCTTCCCATGGTAGTGTTGTTTATAGAATTGCGTATGTGCTGATTACGGAGTGATGTACTTACTTAGTAATTGCTAACCAAATCTTGTCTTCTCTCAGATTTGTAGAGTAAGACAATTCTGGCAGCTGGTCAGTCTGATTCTGTAGAATTGCGCTGCGTGGACGTTTGCAGGGTGATGTCTTCGGTGGCTGATGTTCTGTCATTGTTTGTCTTCTTAGGTCCTGGCCATAAGTCACCATGGCCCAGCAGGCTGCAGACAAGTACCTCTATGTGGATAAAAACTTCATCAATAACCCGCTGGCCCAGGCTGACTGGGCTGCCAAGAAGTTGGTATGGGTGCCTTCTGACAAGAATGGCTTTGAGCCAGCCAGCCTTAAGGAGGAGGTGGGCGAGGAAGCCATTGTGGAGCTTGTGGAAAATGGGAAGAAAGTGAAGGTCAACAAGGATGACATCCAGAAAATGAACCCGCCCAAGTTCTCCAAGGTGGAAGACATGGCCGAGCTCACGTGCCTCAACGAAGCTTCAGTGCTGCACAACCTGAAGGAACGCTACTACTCAGGGCTCATCTATGTAAGCGACCCCGGGTGAGGGGGTGGGTGGGGTCTCTCTTCATTCGCAGGTGCCAGGTCTTCAGCTAGCTGGGTAAGAAGAGGGCTCTATGGAGTGCCAGGTGAGATGCTCACAGCTGTTGGATCTGCGTATCCTGGTGGAATGTTCTATGACATTACCATTTCTGTTCCCTGCTCACTCTGGAGAGAAAACATGCTACCCACTGCTAGCCTCTGACCTCAGATCTTTGTGGAGACATGTAGGTTCAGGCCAGCATGGAAAATTCCTTCTAACGGAGCACTGCTGTCTCCTGGCTCCCTTGCTCTTCCTGGTCAGCCCTTAGCCACTAGTTTGGTTCAGTTCCATTTTGGTACTTAAGGTGGTTTTCCCCTGTAGAGTAGAGCTGAACTGCCAGGAGTGGAGCGGGGACATATCAACATGTCAACGAGGGCTGTTTCCATGCCAGCTCCTACAAAAAAGTGGGTTAGAGCCTGAAGAAGTGTGTGGGCAAAGGCCCTGAGTAGACCAAAGACTAGAGTCTCTTCCTTCTGTTGGCTGTGTTTTTAGATGGACATCTTTATCACCATGTGGGCAGTGTGGAAAGAAGAACATTTCCCCAGCCTCTTGTTAAAGGCACTGAGCTTTATTGGCCCCGAGGCCACAAAGCCAGCCTCAGATTCACCTTTTTTCTTTCTTAAACAGCCTTTGAAAACAACATTTATTTTATGATGTATCATTGAAAGGATTCTGAATCTGCTGCCTTCTTGGGTGTAGACATTTCTCCATCATAAAGATCCATATCTGAATTTGCCATAGACAGTTCTCAGGAACCCCATTTTCTGGCCTCAGCCTTGGCACCCCAGTTATACCTTCCCTTGTGTTTTTCAGCACCACATTTGCCAAAGGTGGGTTCCTGAGGTGGTAGGCTTTATAACCACAGCAGCAGTACAACCATGCATCTTCTATGACACTCTCCAAATGGCATTCCTTTGCCACCTTGCTTCTGCTAAGGCCAAAGAGTCCAAGAGCCCAGATTCCTCTTTTAAGGAAAAATAATGTGGTGATTGTTCTTCCTAAAATAGCTCTTTGTTTGAATCTGTTTCTACAGGCACCTTGGTCTTGCTCTCAAGGCCAAGTCACACAGTTCAGAACCCAAGGGAATGAGGTATCTCAAGGTTTTTATAGCCCTCATCTGACAGAGGGCAAATCCACATCTCACTGCCCCAGGCTTGCTTTTTGATTTTGGGGAGGAGCAGGCTTGCGTGTTGCTTAGGGGCCTGAGAGCTTCCAAGGGCCCAGCCGTTGAGGTTTCCATGAGATGCCAGGTGGTTCCTTCCACATTTCCATAGGGTGCTTCCTACCCCACGCGCCAAAGCCCTCAATTGCGTTTTGGCCACAGAAGTTCCCAGGGGCTGATGCTAAATCCTTCATGACCAGTCCTTGGTTCTTGCTCACCCATTGGTCCTCAGTCAGGGTCCACCAGCAAGCACATTCTCAGGCTGCCTGATGGGAGAAGCATTCTTTATGGACTGTTTAGCTCATCCTTCTTATGGAAGGGTGGGAAGACTTGAAGCCTGAGATGAGATGGGTCTTAGATGGAATCTTATACACAATGAAGTGCTGGAAAGGGCTGAGAACAAACTCTGTTTCTTTAAAACTTTATTTATTTAATTATTTGCCTTGGTGTTTGCCTGGAACTGGAACTACAGACAGTTGTTAGCTGCCATGTGGGTGCTGGGAATCGAACCCGGGTCCTCTGGAAGAGCAGACGGTGCTCTTAACCGCTGAGTCATCTCTCCAGCCTCCCAAACTCTGTTTTTTGTTTTTGTTTTTTTAAACTTATTTTATGTGTATGGATATTTTGCCTGCATGCCATAGAGGCCCGAAGAGGGCACTGGAAATTCTTGAAAGAGCAGCCAGGTCCTGAAACCTGGGGGTTTTTGGTGAGAATATAGTACACATTCAAGTCCTGCTTCACAGAAGCATCAAACATGAAATTCAAATTGGAAGCCTGCAGAAAAACGAAGGAAGAAAGCCTTGTCTGTCAGCCCAGATAACCTGGCAGCCACATTCCCCTTCTGGGAGTGGTCGCTGTCAGCAGGATTTGTTGCCAGTGTCTCAGTCACTCTGCTGTGGGCGGCTTCCCCTTGCTGATTGTATCACATGGTGCTGCGGAGCCCCACTTCCTCTGTAAAGTGTCCAGGTAGCTCTCGGCTTGCACCAGATCTGGACTCTGGCTGCCACAGTTTAAATCAAAGTCCTCAACTTGGCCTCTACTGGTGTTTCCATTTAACTGAGAGACCCTGGTGAAACAGGCTGGCCACCCGCTCTTACCTCTAGCTAGCTGCAAGTGGTCTTTCCATCCCACGCAGGCAATATTAGCTGTCAAAGTACATCAATCTTAGGTCAGTCTACCCTTGTGAGTGACATACAGGGCTTCATTCTGTGGGTGGATGTAGTGTGTAGAAGAGAAGCCAAGCCTTTCCTCCAGAGCTCTGGTGGCAGGAGAACTCTTGGTTGTCCTGTGTAGATCACACCATCCCCCAAGTAGCATCACTAGGGGTTGCTAGTGGCAATCCCAGCAGATGCAGAACTGTGAGCTAATCAAAGCCTTTGGCGGCTGGCGGGGCAGGGCTGGAGCCTCCCTCACAGCCTATATATGTGCAGCAAGGTTCCACACTGTGACCCCAGGAACCTTCATGCTGCATTTGCCTAGCTTTGTGGGCGGCACAGCCAATTCTGAACCACAGCTGCTCTGTCTTTTCCTTCCGGGGAAGTGAGGCTCTGGGACAGGGGCGACTGGGCACAAAGGGCCTCTGTGGCCTATGATTGAAGCAACTCCCTGGTGTGGCTGCGTGGGAGCAGGCCCACTTGCTCAGTGTCTGTCCCTCTGTGGACGTTTAATGTGCTCCTTCCTCCCACCTGAGCCCCGTGCCCCCTGTCAGGGCTCAGCTGCCTTGAGGGGTTAGCCCAGAGTTCTTTAACCCTCTGCAGTGTTATCTGTCCATCCAGCTGTCCAGAAAGGTGGTCCTAATGACCCTCTGTCCCCTTCTGTTTCTTCCAGCTGTTACAAACATCTGGCTTTGTGGCACACCCTATATGTGAGACCATGTGTCCTTGGCTTTTATCAGGCCAGAGTTCCTAGAGTATAGTTTTTTTTTTTTTCCTCCTCCAAGGCTGAGAACAAAGTCCAATTGTTTGGGGGTACTGGGATGACCTCACTATTGTCTGGCCCTCTATCTTGTCCCCACCTAATGCCATCTGACACTCACACAGAGGATACCACAAGATGACTTTGCTCCTTTTTTCCCTTTTGCAGCATCTAAGCCAGTGTCCTCACCCCACTCCCAGAACTCCCTGGGAACAAGAAAGCCTTCCATAGTGTCCAGGACAGCTGCCCTCTCTAGTGCAGACCAGTGAGTGCACTCGGTTAAGGTACAGACCAGTTCCCTCGGGAGAGCGCTGACCGGTGTCTGGTGCCTTCCATAGTGTCCAGGACAGCTGCCCTCTCTAGTGCAGACCCGTGCACTCGGTTAGGGTACAGACCAGTTCCCTCGGAAGAGCGCTGACCGGTGTCTGGGTGGTGGGATCCACCGAGCATGGTCCCCCCTGGCTTTTGTTTGAAGTTCCTTTGGTCAGTGCTGGGGAAGAGCCCTGTCTAAATGCCTGGCATCTGTGTGAACCCTTGGGTTGATCCTTAGAGCTTACTAGAAAGAGCACAGGTGGAAGGGGCTGGATGCATACCATGATCAGCTCCACAGATGGGCGGGCTGCTCCAGGATTTGGGGAGATGCAGGGAGTGAGGAGGGCAAGGGATGCTTGGGAGAACTGGCCCTCCAGACCAAGGAGGCTGGCCTTGATCTTCTCCAGGCCTGAGTTTGTTCCCAGTGAGGCTTCATGCCTCTTGACTTTCAATTGTCCCTTAGCAGACAGGTGGAGTTTTGGTGTGAGCCTGGGATGCTGAGCCGCACTCTCCAGGCTTTCCTCTGGTTGGAAACGTCTGTTCAAGAAGAGAGTGCTAAGATTGCTATTGCTGTTTGAAGACAGCCATGTCCCCCAAACTAAGCATCCCTGGGTGCCCTCAGCAGGGACAGTTTTCATGTGCTGGTTAAGAGTCCACCATCTGTGTGTTTGGAAGGAGCAGGGAATTTATTAGAATTAGTCACAAGGCATTGTGGGCATTTCCTCCAGAAACGTGGAGGAAAGAGCTGTGTATGTTCACCGTAGGATGCTGTTCCCCGAAGCGCTGTGTTCCTACTCCTCACCATGCATTAAGGTGCCAGTCTTCACCCATGCTCTTTCTACAGATTGGGAAGTGGAGAAGAAGGACCCCCATCAATTGGGATTTTGAACTGAGGGTATCTGACTCCAGAGTTTTGCTTTTAATGGTCAAAACAGACCTGGGACATTAGTTATATTGTAGGTGTCCGATAAAAAGGGTATTGACAGTTTTGAGTTTCTGTCCCTGGAGAAGGCTTACAGAGGATCCAGAAGTGGCCTTTATTATGTTTTGGAAAGATTTGCACAGGACTGCAGGGCATGAGCTAGCTTTTAGCCACTGAGGATCTATGGTGAGCTTTAGAAGGATGGAGCATGTGCGTCAGTGTAGAATCACTTGTGCTTCTTTGCAGTTTTCTGGGATCCAGTTGAATCCTTTATCTTTATGCATCTCTCACAATGACAGACACATCTCATACTGTTCTAGGAGCTGAGTTTTCTGTTTCTGGAGACAGCATTTTTTCCCTGTAGCCCTTGCTGTCCAGGAACTAACTCTGTAGAATGAGGCTGGTCTCAACTCAGACCCACATGCCTCCTGCATGCTTAGATTAAAGGCATGCTTGGATTAAAGGCATGCATCATCATTTCTGGCTGGAATCTGAGTTTTAAAACTGGACTTCTATGTGCTTGGATATGGACCTTGTCTAATGCACACGTGTCAACACAGAAAGTTGGCAGCCACCTGGGTTGAGAGAGTGCTAAATACGCCCCCTCAGCATCAGCAGGTGCAGGGGCACCAGAGAGCACTTTTGCCCTAGGTTGAGTCGAGGCCTTGGAAACAGTGGACATTTAGCCACACAAAGGTTGACTGCCATTGAGACTAAGACTTACTAAACCATTGCTTTTTGCTGCTTTCTGTAGACCTATTCAGGCCTGTTCTGTGTGGTCATCAACCCTTATAAGAACCTGCCCATCTACTCAGAGGAGATCGTGGACATGTACAAGGGCAAGAAGAGGCATGAGATGCCACCCCACATCTACGCCATCACAGATACTGCCTACAGGAGCATGATGCAGGGTGAGTGCTTCGGGGCACTGAGGCCCTCACCTGGCCTTTCTAGGGATTCCATTCCTACACTTGCAAGAGCTGATCCACATTTAATGTCCCATTGGGACATGGGGCAGTGCATCATGGAGGCTGATGTATATAAGAGCCAAGGCCAATGGCTATCTAAAGGACATGTTTATATGTTGATAGACTGTTCTAGAAACAGATTACACTTCCTGATTGTTTTCCCACAGACTCATTTTTTTTTTTAATATTTATATATTTACTATGTATACAGTATGCAGAAGAGGGTACCAGATCTCATTATAGATGGTTGCAAGCCACCATGTGGACGCTGGGAATTGAACTCAGGACCTCTGGGAGAGCAGTCAGTGCTCTTAACCTCTAGGCCATCTCTCCAGCCCTGGACTCATTCTTTTAAGAGTTGCTCACGACAGTTTTTGGACGTGTTCTGGGTCCTTCTGTCAGTTTCTTGTTTTCTCCATGTTTTCCTTTTATGTTCACTGTTGGTAATACACTGGAGTGCGTTCCCTTCTTAGAGAACGGATGTGAAGTCCCACCTGCGGGCTGCACCCCTCCACTTGCCTGTCCTTGTCCTACCGTAGTGAAGGACACTACGTAGTGAGGGAGGATGTTTGTTCACCAATTCCTTCTCTTCCTGGCCACACCCCTTGGCTACTTCCTGGCCAGCCTGACTGACAGGTCACCCATCACCCCCACACTTCTTCCCCTCGCCCTGGTGTGGCAGTATACACTCTCCTTTCTTCAATTCTCTCTCTCCTGTCTACTTGGCTGTCTCCATGGTTCTGCTTCTGCCTGTGGCTGCTTTTTGCTGCGCTTGGCTACCTACCCACTGTCCCTGATGATGCAGTCTGTCCTCGCATGTTGCCACTAGAAGCCTAGAACTTAGTCCCACATTTTCCTGTCCTCAGGAAACTCCTTTTCTCAGTTCAGCCAACTTTGATTTTTGTTTTGTTTTCTGGGTTCTGAGACGGTGCCTCGCTCTGTAAGAAAGTAGGGTCTTGAACTCAGAATCCTTCCGTCTTGTGCTTTCCCATGCTAGGCTTCTGCCTACTCTATGGGTGTTCTTTATGTTGCTGTTTCTGATCCTGTTTTCTTCCTACCCTCACGGCTCTGGCCTTAGGTCTGGCTTTGAACTCCTCGTCTGTACTGTTGGCCTCTTTTCCTTAGCGCCCGCCTGTCAACCGACCGCTTTTCTAGACTGCAGATCTTAGTGTTAGATACATACAGACCCTTCATACATGGGTCTGCCCTCCCCCAACTCAGGGCCCCTTCCTTCTCTAGGATGTCTCTCTGCTTCAGACACCCACACTTTTTCCTCATGTACGCAGTGCCTGGGCAGTCACTGCTGCACTCTGGAGCCCTCTGCCTCCGGGGAGATGATTCATAGCAGTTTTGCACCACAGCCTGGCAATGCTTTGTTAGACTCTGGCATCTTACGCTTCTCTGCCCTCAGTATGGACTAGGCCCATGCTGCCCTTATATTAGAACAGTGCCAAGTCCCTGGCATATGCCATCCTAACTCAGTCCGACTCTTTGTTTTTTAAGTGCCATTGTCAATCTGGGCAGTGGAGGTGATAATACCCTCATTAGCTTTGCTGGGTTCACTGGTGTAAAATGGCAATGTGTACCCTTCACTCTGCCCACGATGCTATGCACAGGCTACTTCCTGGTTAGGTTATTAATTAGGAAAGGTGTATATATAAGTTTGGCCTAGCCTTCGGCTTATGTTCACATCTATCAGGATTCCTTGTGCAAGCCAGCTCTTTGGTTTTAAAGTAGGATGTCTGAAGGTGCTAATGAGAGCAGTCTGGTGGGAGAACATTTTGTGAGATTCCAGAGGAGTCTGCGTCTGTGTCTCTAGAGGTTATGAGTCACTTTTCCTGGGCTCTCCAGCGGCACAGCTCGGGGAAGTGCACTCTGGTCTTCTTGAGTAGGCTTGTTCCCATTCTCTACCAGGATTTCAGCTGCTCTCTTCTAGGTGGTCATGGGAGAACGGTGGAGTGTGGCTCCAGCAGCCAGTCATTGGAACTGGACTCTTAGACTCTGATCTGATAACCCGTAGGCTCTTTCCCAAGAGGATTAACCAATTTTCATTATTTGTAAGAAGAAAGTTTGCAGAAGGATTTCTGAAGGTCACGTAGATTGGAAATGGCTAAGAGAAAGAGATAAAATAATGTGTCTCATCCATAGCAGAGCAGCCTCAGCAGGGAATGAGCTGGCCTGCGCCAGCTGGAGGGAATGGTTGTCGGTGTGGGGACCTACAAGCCCCGTGTTTCTTCAGAAGTGCTCTGTGCGGTTGCTGAGGGCATATGTTCCCTCACCCTCAGCCCCCCTTTGCCTTTGGTTTTCCTTTGGGCCTCCTGGAACTCTGTAGTCTCCAAGTGGACCCACTAAGCGCATTGTAAACTATTGAATTGTTCCTTCTTGTACACAGTGGGCCCACAAAGCCTTTAGCAGTAGGTGTCTTGTTCTTGGAGCGCCAAGGAAATTAGTCGCATAAGCTTACTTGTGATACCGTGGCTCATTGGAGAGCCTTTCCAAAAGGAACCCTGGCTTCCTACCCTGAGCCAAGTATGGTAGATGGGGCCTTGGTCTTCAGCCTGTTGGAGCCTTAGGGCTTGCTGCCCACCCAGTGGGGGAAGGGACAGGTTTGCTTTGTCCCCAAATGGCCAGATAGTTCCCCTTCTGCCTCCCTCCCCCGAGATCTAGCCAAGTTTCCTTCCTGAGTTGGCTGTACCTTATGACATACTAGCATTTATTCTACCAAATAGGGTAATTGGTGGCTTTTTCTGGGGACGTTTATGAGACAAGCTTCTTGACCCCTCCCAGGGCCCTTCCTAGTCTTTGAACCCTTTCCTTTGGTGCTGGGCTTTGCCAATAGTCTTGGTTACTTCAGTGCTTCTTTCAGTTTTATCCTGGTTTGGATGGTTGATTATAAGCTACTTTACCTATTTGTCAGACTAAGCCAAGCTTTCTCAAGTATGACACTGTAGGATGATGCATCGTAGTATCCTGACCTCTTTTCATTCTCCCCAGCCAGTTCTACTAGATGTTCCCTGATGGACAAAACTATCCCCAGTTGACCATCTCTGGACTAAGCTTTACAGATTGATTTTATTCTGACTGCTAATTCTGGCTCTTCAGCAGTTGTCTGGACCCTGTACCATCAAGGGTGTTCTGGGATAGATTAGTATTGTCTGCCATGGGCACAGGGTAGGGCACTGGAATGTATGGTGTCCACTTTAGGTCACACAAACAGGTGATAGAAAATGCCAGGAGGGTTACCCTGTTCCTGGAGGACCTGGCAGTCCAGATGATAGAAAAGACATGTCTGCTGATGGCTCTGGGGCCACAGATGCACAGCAGGGCAAGCTGCCGCCATTGCTACCTGGTGCTGGTGCAGTGGCTGTTACAGGTGTCGGCTGTCTTGGGGTTAGGGTTAGGGTTAGGAAGTTGTGTCTACTGAAGCCGGTATGGCAGGGCAAGCACTGTGGAGGTAGAGAGCATGGGAAACCTGGCCACTGTACGGTAATAAGTGGTTATAGTGCAGCCCAGACGTGCCTGCACAGTTTTTGTTTGTTGTTTTAATTTCCAGCTTTGGGTTTTAATTGAAGTGGTGTTTGCTTGGTCATCTTACCACTCTAACTCTGGCTCTCTCTCCATTTGCTTTAGCTATTAGACATTTCAGCCTTAGGAATCAGGTGAGAGCGTGGACTTGTGTTGCTACTCCCAGCTTGTAGGGTGCAGGTGGAAATCAGGTAGCGGACCCCTAGGGCTGGGGGAGGGTGCTTTTAGCTCTCCTTAGGGCCCTTGTTGGTAGGAGTGAGTGTTCATCTGGTCAGTGAGAGAATTTGCCTTGAGGTCGGTTATCTTCCAATCGATGCAGGTGGAGAAGCTAGGCTGACTAGCTCTGAACCAGGTCTGGCGTACTCTCAGGGAGGCAACAGAGTGGGCTTGCATTGCAGGCCTGCCCCTTGCACTGGACTAGCTCTGAACCAGGTCTGGCGTACTCTCAGGGAGGCAACAGAGTGGGCTTGCATTGCAGGCCTGCCCCTTGCACTGGACTAGCTCTGAACCAGGTCTGGCGTACTCTCAGGGAGGCAACAGAGTGGGCTTACATTGCAGGCCCACCCCCTGCACTGTGCCATGCTCTCCTCATTCCTTCTTGGCTTCTCTGTGGAAGCTGCCCCGGAAGTGCTTCTTCCCTGAACAGTTGCTTCAGTGCCCAGTGGATGAGTGAGCACCTGGTGAGTAAACAGTGCCAAGGAGGTCTGGGTGCCACCTTCCCATCCAGGCACAGTCGCCCTGGTTCACAGGTGAAGGGATGGCTCAGGTGTCATCCACGGACACTGAGTGTCTCTTGAGTCTCTGAACAGGAAGTCGCGGCTACTGTGGCTCCTCTTCTTTTCTGGCTAGTCCTAGAAGGAATTCTTTCCAGCCTGGCAGTTAGGCAAGGGTGAGAGGAGAGACCTGCCTCCTCCCCGACATCTGCCCCACTGGTTCCCAGGCCTTCTTGAGGAAAAGTCCTCAGCTCTCCCAAGACAGGAGAGTATTTTAGATCTTGAGTGGCAGCTTTGGAGCTGGAGCAGCGGGAAGCCACAGACGGGATGACTCCACTTAAGCAGGAATGAGCCGCTCAGGGAGCCTGAGCCTGGCCAGCCTTCTCACACAAAGACCTCACTGTCTGCTGGGGAGCCAGCTCTGTGCCTCTCTGGGTGCTTCAGGAGGCAGTGGGGCTTCCCCAGGAGGGCTTCCCTGTGTTTGTGCGACATGGTTCTTGCCTAGGGCTAGCCTCGAGCCTCCTGAGTGCTGTGCACTGGTTCTGCCTAGAGGATTGCTGGCTCGTACCCAGAAGTACCAGATGCCCCAGCTCCTTGATTATCAGTGAGGGTCCCACACAGAGCTGGTGTGCCTTGGAATTTTGAGGCTGCTGGGGTTGGAAAACCAGTTAGCACTCTGTAGTCTATAGCCAAGGGTCTGCCGTGCCAGTCAGCCTTAGCTGTAGTAAGAAGTCTTGTGAACAAGGCTTGAGAGCCATCTCTGGGAGGAATATGGACTTTCACCTGCTGATTGGCCTGGCTATGGCACATATACCATGATAGGATCTTGTTTTTCTCTGCCTCCCAGCTTTACACAACTGACGTGGCCAGGCTAAAGAGTTTCAGGAGTGGCTATAGGGCAGCGTGGGCCGTGGGACAGGTAACTGGGTCGTAGGGTGGTGATGGCTTGTGTGGCAGGTGCCTGGAGAAGGGGCAGCAGAAACCAATTACCCAGCCTTTGTGGGACCTTCCCAGTGCCCAGTCCTGACATCCCCTCCAGCCTGCTCACTACTGGCAAATGAACAAAAAAGCCCAAGGGGCTTTTAGTCTCAGAGCCACAGGCTTAGGCTGACTTCACTGTATCGCTGGGGGTTAGGGGGGGAGTTGATGGCCTCCAGCCTTGCTGCAGCTGTAAGACCTTGGGCTGATGGCCTCTGTGGGGGATGACACTTTATTCTAGGGTGTCTGTCTGTCTGTCTCCCTTATTGCTGGTGGGCCAATAGAGACACCGAGACACACAAGCCACCTCCCTACTTCTGCCACAGTTGTGGAGTTAGAGGCTGCTCCATGCTGCTTTCTGGATGGTCACTCTGCTCTGCAAGTCAGCTGCCTTATTTATAATCTTGTCAGTTTTATTGTTCTCACATCTATGCTCTTTCTAAAGAGGAGTGCGTGTTATGTAGGCCCTTTCTGTTGGTTTCTTTTCTTTTTTAGTGTATTAGTGATTGAACCTAGTAGATGATGTGCAAGTCAAGTGGTCTGCTGAGCTGAATCCCTAACCTAACAGAGTGATCCTTTCTCGCAACTCAGCTCTGTGTTTCCATCTAACCCAACAGTGGCCGCTTCCGCCCCCCATGCTCTGACCTGGGCCGTCATAGCTACTTTGAGAGAAGTTGGAAACTTGATGCTGTGGTTTTGTTAGTCTGTCTGCCCTGACCCCCTCAAGAAAGGCAAATATAAAAAATTCACCTGCGGGGGCTGGTGAGATGATGGCTCAGTAGTTAGTTAAGAGTAGTTGCTGTTCTTCTGAGGACCAGGGTTGAGTCCCCAGCATTCACATGGGGGCTCACAAACGTCAGTCACTCCAGCTTTAGGGGATTTAAATGCCCTCTTTGGCCTTAGAGGGCACTCGACACACATACAGGCAAAAACCCACCTTAAAAAAAAGTCCATCTGCAAAAACCGGTAGGCAGGCCATGTTTGCCTGCTGTCACATTGCCAGGCCACCGTGTGTCCTGCTCTCCCGGGTCCTGACAGAGGCTGCTTGGGGCTGTGGCCCTGTGTGCACGCAGTAGACAGTGCTGTGTTCAGAGAAGGTTATCACTATACCTTCCTTCTCTATTGGCTTTCTAGAGTGAAGCTATCAGATGGGAACACAAATAATTCCCTGAAGTCAAAGTGAGATAAACAAGCGGGCATCCTGCACACATAAAGTTCCTGTAATCCTGACCCCCCCCCCCCCAGAGTATTGGCTCAGGATTGGCCCCCGAGCACCTAAGATGTTTTCAGCATTTAGACAGTGTAGCCTAGGGGTTAGGAAGTCACCCCATTCATAGTCTTGTCTGTCCACCTTCAGCTGGTCCAGAAATACAGCAGTGCCAGGGCCCGAGCTGACAGGGAAGGTGTGCAGCTGTGCTCCAGTGGCATCTCTTCCCTGCAGCCTCCCGCATGCCTCTTACTAGACTGGCAAGGCAACTAGAGGCTGGGGTGTCTCCAGGAGCATCCCTGTACGTCACCCTTCTCACAGATGTTCCTGAGCTCATTCAGGGCAGTTGGGTGTTTGTCCTTTGGGCATCAGCTCTCCCTGAGCCCTTCCTGGCTGCGTCCATCTGGCTCCTGTCTGTCCTCTGCTTCTGTCCTGCTGTCCTTCCCCAAAAGCACAGCTCTGCAGAACCATCATCTGTGGCTCTTCACCCTCTGTCCAGGACCCAGCAAGGGCCCCCTTTCCACTGAGCAAGGTAGAGCTGACCAGGGTGCTTCCTGAAGGCATTTGCCATGAGCAGTGGGCACTCAGCTGACTTTGGATTTCCAACCTGACAAACCTGTTGGGGCTGCCTGTGTCTGGTGAGCTGCCGGTCAGGAACATTTTTCCCCAGTCTTGCAGGCAGAGAAGTGGAAATAGTCCTCTTGTGCACCTGAGTTTTGCTGGTACATCTGGCCAAGAGAAAGCTTGTTTGGGGCCTCACTCACTTTTAGCAGAGTGAAGGTCAGGAGTCATCACTGGAGCATTGCTGTAACCATCTGGGGCTTGACAGGGAGGACTGCCTGACTCCTGTCCTTTGCACCTGGGGCCCAGGCTTCTTGGACCAGATCTTCCTGAGGAGCACAAGTCACTGGGCCAAGCCCATCTGTCTCTAGCAGGGAGTGCTGCTGAGTGAGCAGCTACATGTGTGTCCTGGACCACATTGCATGCTTAAGGACCCCTGGCAAGGGGCTTCTTTCTTCTTAAAGGGCTGCTTGCTAGAGACTGCTGGATCTCTGTTCAGCCTGTCTGCAACCTTTGCTAATAAGGAGGAAGTGGTTTTTGCACCTTTATTCTTAGCTTTCTGTCTGCTTCCCAAGTGCTTGGCTTGGCTGGGGAGACAGCATCCGAGCTACTCAGAGGCCCTCTCGTCACGCTTGACCCTGGCCTCTGTGCATCTAGGTTGGACCCAGCCTGTAGGAGCTTTTACTGGGACAAAGGCCTGCTTGAGTTAAATCGCCTGGTTCCTGGGGCTGGAGAGATGGCTCAGCGGTTAAGAGCACCGTCTGCTCTTCCAGAGGACCCAGGTTCGATTCCCAGCACCCACATGGCAACTAACAACTGTCTGTAGTTCCAGTTCCAGGCAAACACCAAGGCAAATAAATAAATAATAAATAAAGTTAAAAAAAGATAACTCTTTAAAAAAAAAAAAAAAAAAAGAAAATTCTTTAAAAAAAAAAAAAAAAAATCACCTGGTTCCTCAGGATCTGAGGTCTGCTCTCCAGGCCACACTAGGCCTTCCCACTTCTAGCTTTGAGTTGGAACCCCTTCCCAATTTTATATGCTTTGTACAATCCTTTATGTTTTGACTTCCTGACACCCAGATAGTGTCCGGAGACATGACTGGACTCGAGTTTCAGTGTGTGCAGGGTGATCCAGTGCAGATGTCACCTTGCCCACACAATCTGCACGCAGTAAACCTCCCTCAGGTATGCTGTGTAATTTTCTCGAGGGGACATTTGGAGAGAGGCTGTTTGTCAGGGTCCTGACTCAGGTAGGCTTGTTGCATGCTGGGTTGCCATCCAGTATTGGCCTACCTTGGTCATATTTGCTTCTCAGCCCCAGAGAATCCAGTGGAGATGGGGGTTCCTCAGGCATATGGCCTTGTGACGGTTCTCCTGGGAGGCACACTCTGAGCCTGGCCATGAGTCAGTTAGTTCTGGTAGCGGCCTGCACCCTTCCTCTGTACTTCCTGTCTGGCTGATGTCACCCCTGTGCTAGTAGTCTCAAGCCTCACGGCCTTTTATGGACAAGAATCAGCCGTAGCTCCTCACAGAGGAAGTGAGCCATAGCTCTTCTTCCCCCCGCCCCCCATGTGTGTAGGAATCCGAATGCCTGGGGTGAAACACCTGTAGCAGGCCTCCGGCAGTTTTCTGAGTTAGCTAGAAACCTGTCTGCTCAGGGTGGCCACATCAGCTCCGTGACCTCATTATGTAGACTCAACTTCTAGGTTTAAAGTCAACTCAGGGGCGGGGAGAGCCTGACTGCTGAGAGTCTGTCTTGTGGTTCTGGAAGGCTCTTTTGGGAGCTTGAGATGGGGTGTGGGAGTGGCTCAGGACAGCATCTTGAAGCATTCATCTCTGTAGGTCTTCAGAGCAGACCCTGTCTATTTATTCCAAGGGTAGGGCTGATGGCTCCAGGGGCACAGCCAATGGCTTCCTTTGTAGCTGCCAGCGGTGGTCAGACTCCTTTCTGCTAGCTCCTGTCCCCTCCTCAGGGTTTTGTTAAGATCCCAGACGAGGAAAGGCTACAGTTGTAAGAGTTCTGGAAACCATGGCTGAGATTCATACATGGTGTGGCCTCTGCCCACATCCTCTGAGGTGGGGCCAGGGATAAGACGGGGTCCTGGGCGGTTCAGAGCTTGTGTTTCTAAATAGGGTTATGCTGGTGGCTGTTAATTCCCAGGTCCCAGGGTAGAAGAAAGACAAAGGTACTTCAGAGAAACTCTGTGTTCCGCTGGCCTCTGAGGTGACAGTGTGAGGCAAGGCTGCTGCCATCAGTGCCAAGGAGAGTCCCTGCCAGAACACCCGGGATGGCAGGCCACAGGGTGAAAATGTGAAAAAAGCCACACAAAGCAGACAAGCACACCCGCAGCTACCTCCTGCCTTACCTACGGGGAAGGGTTTCTTTTGACTACCTAAGAGGTCAGGAGGCAGACTGAAAACTTCCAGAAAGGGTTGTAAGGGCTTTGAGGTTTGTGTGAGTCAATCTAAGCAGGTGGCTCTACCATGCTAAGTGTTGAAGGGCCTCAGCGGAAGGGAGGAGGGGGCTCTTGGCAGGTCTTCTTTGTGAAAGCCCTAGTTCAGCAGAGTCTGGTAAAGCTGGTTAGGGCTCTTCATAGCAGAGACAGCCTCTGGAAGAGGAGAAAAGGGCAAGGAGCCGAGGGTAGGCTGAGCCTTCATGTTGAGTCTGGCTCCGAGGGTTAAGCTTTTGGACTGTGTGCAGGCCTCTGTGTACGTACATAACCATATACATGTGCTGTCGATGTATTTGCGGACAAGTGTCTGTGTGTACTTCCGTGCACTCAGTGGGTCTGTTTGCACACAGTATCTGAGTGTATGCTGCTCCATGCACTCCTGTTCTTGCTCACATGTCTGTGCATACACTTGGGCAGCAGGGCACACACCTGTGTATGTGCAAGTGTGCTTCTGTGTGCATGTGTGTCCATGTGTGCATGTGTGTTGACCACCCCATTTCCTGTTCAGTAGTGAATTCTCTGACTCCTCCTCACACAGTTAAAGGAATTCCAGTCATCCAGGGACTGGGCCTGAACAGCCCTGGGAAACAGTTCCTTCTGAAGGAATGGAGAATGTTTCCTTTTATGGTAGCACCAGGCCCTTTCTGCTCATGCTTCGCCAGCACACGCAGGTACATTCTTGCCTGCTCTGGAGTTGTGACTAAACATGCCCGCCTGCAGCCACAGCTGGGGCTGACCACAGGGAGCGGCTGGGGGAGGGCAGAACCTGGGAGGACACAAATGCTCGCTAAAGCCCCATAGGCCGCACTGCTGCTGGGGAAAAACGGTCCTCTTCCAGCCTGTCCCCCCACCTCCTGCTTTCCCGCATCTCCATCTGTCTTATGGAGGTTCTCTGCTCTGTCTCAGTCTTTGTCTGGCAGCCTTGAAGAAGGAATGTTTTTGGAAACACAGGCCAAGGCAGGAGGAGGTTGAGTGTCCCATTCTTGCCTTCTCCCTGAGTGGTTCTTGGGGAAGTGAGATAGTGTTTGTGTGAGTGGGGGTGATGGGCTCCATACTCTCACCCCAAGGCAAATTCTTTCTTCTCATCTTTATAGTTCACCCTGGCCTTCAGTCCACAGCATTCTGCCTCAACCTCCAAGTGCCTGACTTGGTGGTAATTTCTTGAGATTTGGGTGAAGGCTATGGTTGAGCGCATGGGTAGCTGCTGCCCCATAGGGTGTGAGGCTTCCTATCCTGGTGTCTAGACTTCCCTCCTGTTCAGCCAATTGACAGAGATGGGGTGGCAGTGAGTACTGAGCCCTATACTGTGCTGAGATTGGACCAGCCAGAAAGCTCCCCTACAGGAGGAGGGCAGGTCATCTGCGGGGTCAGTCTGCTGTGGGATGGCGAATTCCATGTCCTGAGGCTTCACACACAGAAAGCCATGAGTCATTCTCCCAACACCTTGTCACATGGGGCCCTGAGCCAGAGCGAGAGCCAGGAGTGCCCTTCATGAGTGGCTAGCACCTACTGCCTGGCAGTGCTGGTTCTACCAGTAGCCACCGGTGCCCCTTGGTTGGCTCTTTCATTTCCCCTTACCATTGCTGCTCCATCGCAGAGATAATAGTGGCCCCTTGGAGTTTACTGTACTCAGAGGGTCAGCACCAGGTCTGATTTTATGTGTTGTATTTATCAAAATAACCACAAAGGGGAGTGAGTAGCCAGTATGCTTTGTGCAGTACCCACAGTCAAGTACCTCACTGTAGTACCAAACAGCATGATGCTGGGTTCAACTGCTTTGACTCTGTAGGGGTTAAAGTGGGACACTTAGCATCCACCTGGGTCAGCGGATTGTCCTGGAATGTGACTGTCCAGCTTAGCTTTCAGAGTATAGTTGCCCCTACAGGCAAAGAGGAACGTTCACATTCCCTTTGCTGAGTGGTTCAGTTGGAAGTTGCTGCCCCTGGTCTATATAGAGAGCAGGCCATATAGATAGACACTGTCATTGCTGGCCCTTCCATTCTATCATCATTGTGTACCTTGCATGAGCCAAGTACCATGCAGGCGGCTTCTCCTGTGTCTTTTACATATGTGTTACCCTACAACATAGTGTAGTGCATGAGTCTCAGAGAAGGCTATTCGTTGTCTCTGAGACAGTGTCCTATAGCAGGACTGTCCCATTGCAAGCTAGGCCTTGTCATGCTGTCCGCTCTGATTTCTGGCTCTTTAAACATTTTTTGCTTAAATATGGGCAGTGTTGGGAGTGCCTGACCTGGGCATTTTTTTTTTTTTTAATGATATTCATAGGATAGGGTGGGCAGTGTGTGTCCAGCCTGGACTTGGGGCACACAGCTTTCCTGGACTTTAACACTGCAGATACTTTTCTAAGGGATGTCCATGTCAACCCAGGTTGGAGGCCTGGAAGAGCCCCTTCAGAACTTTTGAGTCTTTGTTACTTGTCTTGGCAGCTCTTGATGGAGGTGGGAGGGACATGTTTCTTCTTCCTCCCTGAGGTAACCTGATGTTCTCTTTGTTGTAGACCGGGAAGACCAGTCCATTCTGTGCACGTAAGTGTTTTCTCTGTGTGTGTGTTGAGGGGGGAGGCGGGGAGGCAGGTCGTTTATTGCTCTGATGATTTTTATTTGTGGTGCTAGGGATTGAACTCATCCCTGCTCTCATTCTTGGGGAAGAATACTTTTATCCTGTTGAAAGGGGGTTAGTAGGCTTAGGCTCATTCCCAGTTTAGGCCCTTCCTCTTGACCTAAGACAGGGCTCAGTCAGGGCTCTGCGTCTTCTGCCCATTGGTCTCAGTGAGCTTTGGGTCACAGCTAAGGCCTTTGTTAACCTTTCTCAAAGGAGTGGTACCCGAGTGTGAGTGGGTGGGTGACAGCAGAGGACCCCACCACAGGCTCCAGCAGGAGCCACCAACTGGCCTGTCCAGGGCTCCCAGTGTGGCACATGCTCTCCGCCTGGGAATGGGGACCTTCCTTATCTTATGTAGGCTGATACTGGCTACTTTCCATCTTAATAAGGAAACCGCCTCCCAGGGATATTTCAGGGGAACACATAAAAGTGCCCTTGGCTCGAAGGTCAACAGCTGCACGCCCCTCCTCCCCGATATCTGAAGGCTGCTGAGTGACTAGTGGTAATCAATCGACTTTTTTTGTCTGGCCTCTGGTGGCCATAGGAAGTGCACTGAGAGAAAATTCTAGAGCAGCACATTTGGTTTGCTCTTTCCCTATCTTCCTGTTGGCTCCCTCACGGGTACCCCCAAAAGGGCACGGTGGTAGACAGCAGTATATGCTGTAAGAGGGGTGGACAGCTTACTGAGGACTGCTTCAACTCTCTTGGCAGCGGTGAGTCTGGAGCAGGCAAGACTGAGAACACCAAGAAGGTCATCCAGTACCTGGCACACGTGGCATCCTCACATAAGAGCAAGAAGGATCAGGTGAGTGTCCAGTGCCCTGCTGGGCCTTGGCAGGGGGTGGTGAAGGAGGAAGGCTTACAATGGGCCTCAACTTTAAATGAGGATGCTCTTGGGAATGAAGCACAGGCCTACCCTTCCTCAGGGTTTACTTAACTTGGCGTGGCAGCAAATTGCTGCGTGCAGTCCACCTCTGAGGCTGGAAGATACAGTCCCAGACAAGGTTCCCAAGTTAACGGAGGCCAGAAAGACATGGGTTGAGCTGCCTTCAAATCCCTGTCTCCTTGTTCTGTGGTGGGAACAAATGCCTCTGGGTGGACAGTCCTCCCTCACTGAGAAAGGACAGTTGGAAAGTCATCTCACTTCCTTTTTTCCTCCTCCTTGGTGATTTTGGTGGAACTCAGCAGTATCCTGGCTAGGTGAGGTGAGATGCACGTTTTACTGCACGTTCTGCACCGGGAATGCGTGTTCTGCCATCGTGTGTCCTTGGATCCTGTAGATTTTTCTGAGCAGCTTTTCACTTCACACATAAAATCACTTTCTGCAGCTAGAACTTTTCTTAGAGGCTCAGCTCACTGATGGTCTTGGGAGGAGGGCTGGGTGTGATGCACACAGGCCTCTGGTGCACTCTGAAGTGGCAGTTCCTGACTAGGGTCAGCCTCATCACCTGGCTTTTCTCAGAATGTCAGACCTGCCTCAATTCCAGTTGTGGCCTGTGTGGTGCCCTGTGCAGGTGCGCTGGGGCGTGCACCTGCCTTCCTGGAGTCCCACATGCTCACCCTGTGGTCCACACCAGTTACAGATGGCTGGCCCCTCATCTCCTGACACAAGCTGGAGAGATAGATGCTGGGAGGTCCCAGACTGGAGTTTCCTGGGGACAGGAGTGGTCAGTGCTGAGCATGGCTGAGGACCCCCCCCCCCTTACTTTCCTCATCCACTTAGGCTGCCCTGAGAAATCTAAGTACCAGTGATTCCCGCCATCAGGGGTGCTCTGTTGCCCTCACTGGCTTCACTTTATTGGTGTCCTATGCACTCTGTCCGCCAGTAAGTTGGGGTATGTCTCTGCATGCATAGCTGGGGTGCAGCCACAAAACACTCTTGTACCCTCTTCTGGAACCAGACCAGAAACAACTCTCCACATGCCAAGCTTTCTGAAACTTTTTCCACGGGGTGTTAGGAATTATATTTAGAAACTAATAAAGTCCCCTCTTCCATATTTTCCATTCTTTATAGGAAGCCTATTTTAAAAACATAGCTGTGAGGTTAGGAGGTCTCTGGCTGTGGTTTTTCTGTCTCTGAATTTGGAGTAAAATCTATTTCCCAGCTATTTATTGAATGCTTGGTATGTGACTGATTCTTAGGAGGGTGACACTGGAGGACATGAGTCAGGACCCCAGTTGGAGAGCGGTGAAGGGCTCCAAGTGCCTCACCCATGCCTGGGGTCCAGCTTTTGAGGGAAGACAAGCCTCAGGCATATAAATAGTTAAGGGGCTCAGGGAGGAAAGCTATGAAGATACAGATGTGGTGGACACTCTGTGCCTGGCTACACCTCCAGCTGGAGTGATTGACTGGTGTCCAGTCACAGCTAAGGCCATTGACCAGTGTAGTTGCTTACCATTCCTGAAGCTGGACTGTGATTTTCCACACTTGGCCAGCTAGTTTCTCAATGTGAGCTCTGTTGTGACATCTCTGGGAGAGGACTCTCTTACTTGTAGTGACTGAACACCCCCCCCCCAAAAAAAAACCTAAATAAACCAACACACACACACACCCCAAAACCAATCACGCCTGTCACACAGAACATGCGGCCTTACCTAGGTCTGTGTGTTTTCAGAGTTGAGTTTACGCAAGAGGAAGGTCAAGGTGAGCTTCTGTAGCCTGAGGAGTGACCTTGTCCTTCTCTCTTTTTTTAATGTACTAGTTGGAGACCTCTGGCTGAAATACCAGGGAAGCTATTCCCTGGGTGAAACTGGACTAGTAATTCCAGACTTGGGATCACATACCAGCACATTATTTCATATTGCGTAGACTTCATTCACAATCTCTTCTGTGCCCAGTGGGTGTCCAATTCTGCCGGTCAGCCGTCACCACTGGCGGCAGGGAATGGGCTCCCAGTTGGCCAGCGGTCCTGCTTTCCACAGCCTCTGTGTGTGGGTCCAGACAGATGCCTGAGCTCTGCCTCTAAGGCAGACAGGCAGAGGTTCCGAGGGGGCAGGAGTGGCCCAGCCATCCTGGCAGCCTGTCATCAGCTTTGTTAGGAGTCACGCTTGTCCACCTTCGGCTTTGCAGGTTGCCTATGGCAACCGGACCCACCCGAGGCTTTTGGGAGGGAGCCTGGTGCCTTATGGGAAGGTGACTGGGTGCCAAGTGCACATGTAGAGTGTCTCCGAGGGCATGATCATCCTTGCCCCTTGGCCTAGCCTTGCTGACCCTCCTCTCTGGAGTAAGGCAGAGTGGCTCCTCCACTTACCAGACTGAGGCATGGAAGCTTCCACAGAAGGGAGGAGCCTTGGCTGAGGTGGGGGAGGAAGTGGGGGAGGCTTAGCTCGGCTCACTTCTGAGCTCTGGTGGGTTCCAGAACTTTGCTGATGCCCGAAGACATGTAGTGTCTGTGGTAGGTGTACTGGAAGGCTGTAGCCCTGAAGACAGTTATGTCTGTGGCACAGGTGTGGTATCTGTGCTGACTCTCCCGGGAGATGTGCCACATCACCGCCACTTATCAACAGAAACTGACCTCTGTTTCTGTAAAGTGCTGTAAAGCTACTCTCCAGCCTTTTTGATAAGCGTCGACCCTGCCTGCTGGGAGTGACCCTCTTTCTCCTCTAGAAGTCTGTTAGGAGGAACAGGACCCAGTGTCCTCCTCAGCCAGTCTTGGCTGTTGCTGGCTGGCTAAGGAGGTTGATCGATGCTGGCAGGGCGGTTTCCCTTGACTTGGATCAGCTTTGCTGGATGACCTTGAGTGGAGTATATCCCCCCTTCCCCAAGCCTGCTCCTAAGTCTGAAAGAGGGCAGTTCTCTGCCTCCCTGAGCACCGTAGGTCCAGGGATGAGGTGCATGAGGATTTCTTCTGGCAGCTAATAAACACCAGGACTTGTTGAAATAGGATTTGTGAAAATTCTTGATAAGTATCTGAGACTCTGAAGTGGGTCTCACTGATCCCACCTGGAGACGCCTGCTCATATCAGGGAACGTTGGTGATGGGGCAGCACATCTGACTGCGCTCCGGAGGTAACTTCTGTCTGTTGTGGACCTGACACCTTTGCTTGTATGGAAAGGGAAGTGGGGATTAGACCGGAGGAGAGGGCAGAAGGCCAGTGTCCACAGTCACTGTCCCAGAGACAGGCCCGTGCCACGCTCTCTCTCCATCTCCACACTGGTAGCTCACTGTTTCCTCACAGGTCAATTTCTCAGCAGTCTGTTTCCAAAGGCCAAGTGGGAAGGAGGAGGCCATAGTGGCAGCTACAGGCTCCCTGCAGCCTTCCTGGCACGCTAGGCTTTAGCAGCCCACGCCACTTCCTGGCCTTCATGTGACTTGGTTCCCCTACAGGGTGAGCTGGAGCGGCAGCTGCTGCAGGCCAATCCTATCCTGGAGGCCTTCGGAAATGCCAAGACCGTGAAGAATGACAACTCCTCACGATTTGTGAGTACTGGTTGGTGGTCCTGTGGTTCTTGGGACACAAGGTGACCTGCGCCCACTGGGGTGCTTTTGGGAAGGATTTGAGTTGGTTACCACCTCTTCCTTCAGCTGGTATACACAAGTTCCTGTCAAGTCTGTCTCGTTGTGGGGTCCCTCCCCAGTTTTGATGGCTGTGACCTCCTTCACTGGATGGAAAAAGCCAGGGAAGAAGTGATGTGTCTGTTGGCATCTAGTGGCCAGTTGGTTCCCAGGGTCAGATCACGGGGAGGAGCCCTGCTCATTACAGGCCTCTCCTCTCCACCTTCTCCCCTGCAAGGAACTCACCCCAAAGCTGGGCACATTAAACTCCTCCTATATGTTGACTCAGTCTTCCTCAGCCTTCTGGGTACAGGGGCAGGGCTGGGTGGGGCCCCTGTTCCTATCTCTGAGATTTGTCTCCCGTATTCATCCTCTCAGGGTAAATTCATTCGCATCAACTTTGATGTCAACGGTTACATCGTGGGCGCCAACATTGAGACTTGTATCCTTGTGGCTGACTGAGTAGGAGATGATGGAGCCTTGGGGATTGGTAGCCCTCGGAGCACAGGTCGCTGCCTGATGTCCTTCTTGGGCTCATTGTGTTGCCACCTGCGTGGCAGCGGGACAGTGTCAAGAGCTAACTAGAAACGGGCACAAGGCCCAGAATAGATTCTTCCTGGATTAGGGCGGACTCCTGAAAAATCACCAGTGGGCTCCCAGAGCGGTGGCCACACGGTGGCTGCTGCTTTCTGTCCCCCTGTGCCGTCCCGTGGCTTTGTGGAGTGCACCAGCGTGATGTCACTCCTCAGCAGGGTCCCAGTATGTAAAGTGTACTATTAGTCCAGCAGCCTGTTGGAAGGCTGGAGGCTGGGTGGTTGGCTTCCCCGCTTTGCCATCTTATGTCATTCTTCCTGGTGACGTCTTTGGGGGGGTAAGGCAGAAGATTGCCCTCTCTCCAGTGTGAGTTGTTCTTTAACGTACTCAAAGATCTTTTGGAGAAATCCCGTGCCATCCGCCAAGCCAAGGAGGAACGGACCTTCCACATCTTTTACTACCTGTTGTCCGGGGCTGGGGAACACCTGAAGAGTAAGTCAGGGCCCCTTTGGGGTGGGGCTGCATGCCGCTGGGATGTGGAAACGGGACGGTTTGGGGAGGAGAACTGGGCAGGCTTCTGTCTGTGGGGATGTCTCACTCAGGCAGAGCTGTGGTCTCAGGGCTTTGAAGCTCTGTGTCTTGTAAATGCTAGCTGCACAGACTGAGTCAGCACAGAAAAGGGGTCCAGGCTGTTCACAGCTGCAAGTCTCAGCGCTCACAACATTGCCTAGAGCCTGTGCTTCCCCTACGTCACTGACCCACGTCTTTCTTCCTCTCACAGCTGACCTCCTGTTAGAACCATATAACAAATACCGCTTCCTGTCCAATGGGCATGTCACCATTCCTGGACAGCAGGACAAGGACATGTTCCAGGAGACAATGGAGGCCATGAGGATTATGGGCATCCCAGAGGATGAGCAGATGGGTAAGGACAGGGCCTCCCATGGTAGAGATGGAGAGAGCAGCAAGCCTGCCCCAGGCGCCTTGTGGCAGCGGTGGGACCCACGGATAACTTCCTGGTGGCTTTGGTGCTGGGAACGGACCCCTGTGTAGTAGAAGGAAGTCTTGAGTGGGCTTGAGCTTCAGGGTTTGCCCTTGGTGACACCATAGGCATTTATGCAGACAAGCAAAGGCATCGGAGCTCTGGCTCTACAAAGTGTTAAAGAGACTGGTGGACCAGAGCATCCATGTTTAGTCACAGACACTTTTTAAACAGATGGGTATAACTGTGTCCCAATAAAACACTTATAAAAGCATACAATGGGCCTGGGCCAGAAGGGTGGCCTTAAAGGCTGAACATGTTGTCAGACCTTGTATCTGAATAGTGCTGTCAAGCTGAGGTCTGAAAGACAGGCCATCCTGAGTGGTAGTGAGCCCCCAAGGCAGGTAGCTTCCACACACCAGAGGCAAGGCCTGGTATTCTGGGGCCTCAGAAAGTTAGCCATGCTGAGCCAAAGGTCTCTTGCGGAGTGGCTACCCTTAACTGGGGCTTCCTCCAACCTCTGTCTACTCTCACCCACTGTCTTTCCCAAACACCAAAGGCTTACTGCGGGTCATCTCAGGAGTCCTTCAGCTTGGCAACATCGTCTTCAAGAAGGAACGAAACACTGACCAGGCATCCATGCCCGACAACACAGGTAATACCAGATGCTCATCTGAGCTGTGGGTCTGCTCAGGAGGAAGTCAGCAGAAATTCCAAACCCTCTCTCTTAACGTGGTCTGTGCTTGTGGGTGCGTAGCCCTCTGGTTTTGGGGATTTTCTTAAGTTGGATTTCACCATGTTCCTCAGGCTGACTGAGAGCTTGTGGTACCCTGCTCACTGCCACCTGTCCTAGTAGCTGGTCTTAAAGCTGTACATTGTTATGCTTTCCTCCGGTTGTATCATTTATACACATGTAAAATGCACAGCAGGTGGTAGGGAGCCAGGGGACCTTCTCTCCTGGCCTGAGTTTTGCTCACTTGTTTCTGAGGTCAAACCTCTTGTCCTGGTTGCTAAATGCTCTTTCTGCTCAAGGGACAAAGTAACCTGAACCTTGAGCTGATCAGGATGTGATACCTGTAACTCACCTCACTCAGCCACCACCGTTTCCTGTTTAAGTTACTGAGTCTTACAACATGGTCTTTTCTTAAACATTGAACATGGCTTGTGTGGCTTGCACTGGATACTTCTGTGTGACTTTGTACTGCCGTGCCTTGGGTGGGCCTGCCCCGTGGAGGCTCAGTTTTGGGTCGAGGCCTTCTTTAACACTGGTTTGGGCCTCTAACCACCATGTCCATTGGCCTGCGCTGACTAGTTCCAATCAGTGACTGCACAGATCCTTTGCACCTTTCTTCTTTGCTTGGAAGCTACACATGGATGTAATTAAACCATTTTTCACTTTATCTCCCCCCCCCCCAAATATCAGCTGCTCAAAAGGTGTCCCATCTCCTGGGGATCAATGTGACGGATTTCACCAGAGGCATCCTCACCCCACGCATCAAGGTGGGGAGGGACTATGTGCAGAAGGCCCAGACTAAGGAGCAGGTACGTTACCGTGTCTCTCTGGGTCACATGACTTGGTCATTTCCCCAGAGGTTGTTCTTGCAGCTGTGTGGTGCACGGCCTGTTCTGGGCTGTGTGAACACATTGAATAGGGCCTGTTCTTCAGACCTCAGCACTACTAAGATCAGGGTGGCACTCTGAGAACATCAGAGGCTGAGGGACACGCCCAAGCCCACATTTGGAAAGTGCCGGCTGCTTGGTGTTCAAAATGACGCCACATCCAGTGTCCGCTTGCAATGAGGCTTCACTGTTCCTGTGGTATGGTTTCTGGTTCCCGCAGCAGCCCCAGCATCTTTGGAACTTGGGCCAAGTGGCTGTTTCTCTGCCACCTGCTGCCTTGCTCCATGTGCTGAGAGACAAGCAGGGGCTTTCCTGTCTGAGTCAGGCAAATGTGCACATCATTCCTGGGCCTGATGCCCTGGCAGGCTGGACCTCTGCCTTTTCCGGAAGCTTATGGTTCTGGTCATGGAGCTTTTTGACACCAGCACTTGGAAGGTGACATCAAGGCTCTTCCTAAGGGATCCCTGGGGATGGCTGTGAGCCTGTCTATCCTCGCACAGGGCCATTGTAGGAAAGACAAGAACATTGTTTTTAAAAGCCAGTGTGCGTAATTGCTGCCAACTGTTCATGTCCATAACACACACACACACCTCCCCATTAGAAAATGCTACACAAACACTTAAGGAAATACAGCAAAGCTAGAAGAGGCAACAGTATTGTCTTACCCAGGAGGATTGTTACTTCTTGCAGATAGATCCCTTTTCCTTTTAACTTAGTTTCAATTCTGGCTTTTGAAACAATCAAAATGAGAACAATGGCCTGACCCCTTTGTATCTGTCAGGAGGCAGCTTTAGCAGATGGCCAGTCTTGGTCCATCTTCACCCTCTTTCCACCTGCATTATTTTGAAGCAAGTCTTGGGATCTTGCCACTTTTGTAAATATTTTATGCCTTTGTTCTGTTAACAATGATCTCTGCAAAATCTGAGTCCCCTGTGCTGTGGGGCATGGGGGTGTTTCAGCTGCTGTCATTGTACAGCAGTACCGCAGTCAGAATCTGTGTGAGGCTTTCTCCCTCTTCTGTGCCCGTTTCTCTGGGAAAGCATCATGGGTGAGGTTGCTGGGGCAAAGGCTCACGGTTTGTATCTGACCTTCATGTCCCTGGATATTGTCCCTAGGCTGACTTTGCCATTGAGGCCTTGGCCAAGGCTACCTATGAGCGCATGTTCCGCTGGCTAGTGCTTCGCATCAACAAAGCTCTGGACAAGACCAAGAGACAGGGCGCCTCGTTCATTGGGATCTTGGACATTGCCGGCTTTGAGATCTTTGATGTAAGCTAACCCCTTCACTCCTTTATACCTCCCTAGTTGCCCTCTTAGTGTCTTGGTTGCCATCTTTTTGGGTCCTGAGTCTTTTTTTGTCATGGTCCCATAGCTGCTTATACTGGCAATCTTCTTTGCAGAGCAATACCATTGGTATGTGTTTTAAAAACATAAGCGTATGCCCATTGCCAGCCAGCAGTTTTAGAGGGGCGAGCCTGTCAGGTCAAACTCTTAGAGACTTCATGGGTGGATGGTGCCTGGTTGTTTATTCCTCTAGCCAGAGTTTGCCCTTTGGGGTCATACATTGTTCCTGTTTGTGAAGGCTTTGAAGGGCTGCTAAGATCCTGCATCTGTTGCTCACAGTAGCTGTCTGTGAAGCTGAGGACTTAGACTTGAAAAACACAGTCTTAAGTTTTCACTAACGTCTTATATGAGCGCTGTGTTTTTTCCACTAGTGGCTTGAGTGCAGTGCACAGCCACAGTGGTATTTGCAGTGGACGCCAGGTGTTTGTACATCACAGCGGAGTCACAGAGATCTGTTGCCGTCATTTACAATTCATCTGTTTGTCAGCGTTCTGGAGAAGGAGCCCACAGCTAATTCTTGTTCATAAGGAGCACAGATTATTTCCATAGCCTTGTATCTTGACTAATGTAGTCAACAGCACACCTGCTTGCTGAATCCCTGTCTCGTAACATCATTTAGAGCAGGGCTTTGTGAGCCTGAGAGAGAGACACAGAGAGAGAGAGACCGAGAGAGGGGCAGGCAGGGCAGTCCCCACACGCCACAGTACAAGCATTGCTTGCTCGATCGCTTGTACAGCATTCTCCTTCCCGGTGGTCCTGCGCATCTCTGATGCCCCCCCCCTCTCTCCCTGCAGCTGAACTCTTTCGAGCAGCTGTGCATCAACTACACCAATGAGAAGCTGCAGCAGCTCTTCAACCACACCATGTTCATCCTGGAGCAGGAGGAGTATCAGCGGGAGGGCATCGAGTGGAACTTCATTGACTTCGGCCTCGACCTGCAGCCCTGCATCGATCTCATTGAGAAGCCCGTAAGAGCCCAGCTGGCCTGTCGGGCTACAGCCCCTCTCCGCAGCGCCTGCTCTGTACCTGCAGCCCCCAGTTTATCCAGTTCTTCCCAGAGCTCACGGCCTGGGCCTTTGACCCAGTGCTTCCCTTAGCAAAGACATCCTGGGAATAGAGATGTGACTGGGCCCATGCATTCCATTTTCCTCAGTCCTGTTTGTCTCTAAGGAACAGCTTGCATTTGTGAACTAAGACACCCCCAGCCTCTGACAGCACAGGACTGTGCAGCCATTCACATAAAACCCAGGTTTTGTCTTCTTGGGACCAACACAGCCTCACAGCATTTACCCCATGGTCTAGGCTGTTGATGGCCAGGACTAGAAGAAGCCTCCCCCTCCTTAAAGCATGTCATATTTATAGCTCTTGCCAGCTAGTGTTTGGGCCATCCGGTTGGGCTTTTGAGTTTGTGTACTGTATCAAAGCCTGAGTGTGTTCAGACAATCTGGTTTCAGTGTCCTGAACATGGAGTCACATAAAAAGGTGGACAATCAGAAGACCCAGGAGAAAGTCTGTTTATGTTGAAAACGGTGTTAGCTACAGGGCAATGTGTAGTTTGGTAATGTTGTGGAGGTTTTGGTTTTCCTTGCTCAGTTGACATCTGGCTCTGAAATGTCAGACACTCTTTAAGACATCCCTCTCTTCTTAGAAGTCGACTGTCCGGAGGGTTGTGGAGTCTCTTGGGACATCTCCTCCTCAGTAGCCATCTTAGGCCCATCTCTTTATTAAGTAGCCATGTAGACACAGAGTAGGGGCCAAGACTTGGTCAGAAGGGCCCTGAGTCCAGGGACAGTGTACCCTAGAAACAGACATTGAGGCATGTGTAGTGGTAGCTGTACATTCTGTCATCTCACTATGGCTCACTAGTGACCTCTGCCACTGCAGACCTGCTACAGTATGCCATCTCTTAGCCACAGCCCAGACTCCAGGGACATCTCAAACTCCTAGCTCAGGTGCTTTCTCTAAGGCCGCTATTTCTTCCCTCTGGAGAATGCCCTCTCTGTGTGAGAAGCCTGGATCCTCCCGTGTATCAGCCACACCCTGCTCACCCATGCTGCTCTTCCTCCAGGCGGGCCCTCCAGGCATCCTGGCCCTGCTGGATGAGGAGTGCTGGTTTCCCAAAGCCACTGACAAGAGCTTCGTGGAGAAGGTGGTCCAGGAGCAAGGCACCCACCCCAAGTTCCAGAAGCCCAAGCAGCTGAAGGACAAGGCTGACTTCTGTATCATCCACTATGCTGGCAAGGTGAGGACCCAGAGCAGGAGCCAATCTCTCTGCTCCATGATGTGAGGTCATCTCCCAGCATAAAAGGCAGGCAGCCCCGGGGTGGAGGTGTGGCAGAGCAGATTTTGGTACTATGATGGTAAGTAGTCAACCTACACATGCTTTCAACACACCTTCACATAGGCCTAGCTGTGGTGTTGGAAGCTTCTAGAACGTGTTTGGGGTGTTAAAACTATAGTGTGATGTGTTTTAGGGGTGGAAGAGCTATGGCTGTGTAATCTTGTAGCTGTGAAATGACGACTTAGGAACTGAGTGACTTTGGACAAGGTGCTTACAGGGATGTAGTGAGCTCATGTGGGTCAGTACTCTAGGGCAAGGCTTCTTGGCCTCCCACAGCCTAATTGTCTGTCTGTCTTGCTGAGACTGGCCTACGCTTGCAGTGTTGGGCACGCTGCTTCTCTCGTACCCGCCTTCTCCCGCAAGAGTTCTGGCTGCAGTACCCTTCCACACTGTCTGCAGACATTGCCAGTCATGTTTCATTACAAGGGGAAGGAAGCTGTCCCTGCTGTAGATAGCAGCCATCGTCATGGGGGCTGCATAGTTGATCTATGGTAGAGCTGTGCTCGGCCCTTGGCTAGCATTCATCCCAATCTGTGTGCTCCTGAGGCTTCAGCCAAACTGAGCCTCAAAGGTGCATGCTAAAGAGCTGTTCTTGCCCAGCAGTCTTTGCTCTGCAGAGTCTCCAGTACTATTGCGCACACAGGGCCGAGTTGGCACCTCTTCAGTGCTGATGTCAAGCCTTTCCAGTGCTCTCCTGGCCTGGGTCGCCTGCCCTTTCCTGTGATGCGGCTCTCTTAAAAGTCCCCGGAAAAATACAGTAAAACCCAAAGCACTATTTACACAGCTACCCACAGGAGACTTTCTGGCCATAAGTTTCCTGCCAGGGGTTTCCAGATCCAGCACAGCAGCTCACAGATGCCTCTACTGCCCTGTGATGTGGGACCTGGAAGGCAGGGTCTGAATGATGGAGTTAGCTGTACCATGTGTGCCCAGCGGGGCTGCTCAGCACTGCCTCTGGACTGCCATCTTGTAGCTCAGCACTAGCTCTGGATTGCCATCTTGTAGCAAGTATGCACAGATCCTAGGGCAAAGGAAGCCCCGTCCTGTTCCTGCTGGCAGCGGCTATTACGTGGGCTAGTGATGGGGAGGCCAAGATGCCTGCTGCTCTGTATTTTTCTGGGACCTTCTTCCATGAAAGCAGGACTGCTGTTATTGAGAAAGTATTTGTAAGAGGTTAGAACAATGCCCGCAATTAGAGAAAACATGGTCACTGTGAGAAGACAAGGAAACCCCGAGGTTACTGTCCTCACAACTACAAAGAAATGTTAGTTAACATGGAGTGTGTTCTGTGGCAGACAGAAAAAGGATTTTTGCCTATGGTCTTTAGAAAAGACAGCAATCTGTGGCATAGCTGTGACATCAACTGTCCCTTGTTGGCTTCTTGTGTTTTTAATGTTCCATTTGCAACACCACAGAGAACGTTTTGTCAATACCTTGTTGCTGCTTCTTGGGGATGGCAGTAGTAGGTTAGAATGTGTTCACATAGGACTCTGTCCCTGGTAATGGTCTGTGACACCCAGGGCCACTCCTGATCCAGCCTCCGCCTCTTACAGGTGGACTATAAAGCCGATGAGTGGCTGATGAAGAACATGGACCCTCTGAACGACAACATTGCCACGCTGCTTCACCAGTCCTCAGATAAGTTCGTCTCGGAGCTATGGAAGGATGGTACGTCCTTTGCCCTCACACATCCTCCAGTCTGCCCTGAACCCAGCCATCATACAAAAGGCCCTGACACCGGCTCTCACAAGGAAGGTGTTCTCGACCTAAAAGGGAGCTGTTTCCCTTAGCATAGGCATCTCCTCCTTCAGGGCAGAGGTTCCTCTGCGCCTCCTGGCTGTCTGGCCAGGCACCACCCCCAGAGATGTCTTCAGCCTTTTCCTCACAGGTCTGCAGCCTCTAAGCCTCATGCATTTCTGCCTCTCCTCCTTGGTGGACTGATTGCTTTGAAGCCGTTCTCTCTCTTTCAGTCTCTCATTTTCTCCCCCTCTTCTGCCTGGGTCTTGCTTTAACCTCTCTGTTGCAGAGATGCAGAGCACTCAGAGAGCCTATTTCTATCGCCGTTTTCCTATTCTCCACCTAGAATCAGGTGACTGACCGGCTGCCCCGAGTGGCCTCGTCTCTTGTGTGGCATACCCAGGACTGTGCACGTTTCTGTGTTATTTTCCTTACCCGTGACTCCTCCTGCCTGGCTCTGCCTGTTCCCTGTGCTGCCCTCTGCTCCTCTCCTCAGTATGCTTGGCACAGGACTTAATGGAATGCCAGGTTTCTGAGGGACTGTTGGGATGTTGGCGAGTTTCACGGAGGGAAAACCATGGAAACCTCAGTCTTCCTTAGAGCTCCCCCTAGAGGCTGTGTCTGCTGCTTGCACAGCTGTGTGTCCTGCATGAAAGTGTACTCCTGTGTGTCTGTAGCTGAAGGGCAGCTGTGTGATCCTTCAACACTTACTCAGAGAGCATTGGCTATGCAGGACAGCAGCAGGACACATATAGGGACCAGTCACCATGGGACCATTTTCATCTTCCTTTCTAGGACCTGAGTGTTTTCTCCAGCCACACCCCAGCCTTTGATGGCCAGTAGAATAGGCACTGTGGTGGGCTCCGACATCAGATGGCTTGCAACTCCACTGTGGCTCCCATTTAAGCAACTGGTTTTTATTCCCTGTTTTGTTTTTAAATGGTTCTCATGTACATAAGAGAGATCTGGTCACACAGGGGTTGGAACTGATCTTTGCCACAGAACAAATACGTAGCCCTGGAAACCTTCAGATTTAACCCCAGCTCTTGCTGATCTCAACGGCTGCTGCTTTGGGTCATTTGGTTTTGTTACCTTGGAGAAAGCAGTTCACTTCCCTGCTGTTGGGCAGGAGCCCTGCAGACTAGAGCCATATCTTTTTGGATTGGTCTAGAGGATGAAGGCCAGGGTGCAGCACCCAAGCACCATGTTCCAAGGAGGACCTTGGGAATACTTTGGGCCAACACTGGTCTTTTTAGACCTATTGCTATCATGTACTGCCCTTATTCCTTGCTTAGAGATCTCTCCTGTGGAGGACCATATATATATATATATATATATATATATATATATATATATATATATATAATACTCTGAGCCCTGTTTGTGGCAGAGAATAGCTGGAGATCCCATTTCTTGGCTCCTTGGACAATGCTTATAAGCAAAGGTCACTGAAGTCAAGATACTGTTTTTTGTTTTTTTAAAGCTAGGACCACAGGAGCCCACATGCGCTAAACCAGGGTTTAAGCCAGCCTCAGGGAAGTCTCTCTGTTCCAAATACATTAGCAACTTCATTGATTGTCCCTGGGAGTTGGCTAGGGGACATGAGCATATAAGGTCAGCCTTGGAGACGCACTGGAGATAGGCTTCGGGACTCTGCTGTCACCCCCAGTACCCTGCTCAGGTCAGGTCTGTCTACCCAGAGATCTTTGCACTTCTCAGCTCTCAACAGAAGGGTCCTGCAGCTCCACGCCGACTGACTGTCCTTTTGTCTTGATGTCTGTCTTTCTTGTGCCCTCTGACCCATCCCGGTGACACTGGCACTCACAAAGCTTTATGTTCTTCGTAGTGGATCGAATCATTGGCTTGGACCAGGTGGCTGGCATGTCCGAGACAGCACTACCCGGTGCCTTCAAGACACGGAAGGGCATGTTCCGTACCGTTGGGCAGCTATACAAGGAACAGCTGGCTAAACTCATGGCCACCCTGAGGAACACCAACCCCAACTTCGTCCGCTGTATCATTCCCAACCACGAGAAGAAGGTATGGATCCTTGGCATGGTGGGGCAGGACAAAACCGTGTCTCTACCAGCAGGGCTTACCTACCCTTTTCCCATTAGGTCCTGGATACAATAGTGAGCCCATCTATGTATACTTTTCTTTCCAGGCTGGCAAACTGGACCCACACTTGGTGCTGGACCAGCTGCGCTGCAATGGCGTCCTTGAGGGCATCCGCATTTGCCGCCAGGGCTTTCCCAACAGAGTGGTCTTCCAGGAGTTCCGACAGAGGTGAGCTGTCCTGGGCAGCTTTGCTAAAGGCCTAGGGTACATGTAGAGTAAGCCTCAGGTGGATAGCTTCCTGAGGAAACCTTCAGCTGGGGCTGGCCAGCCCTCCGTGTATCGTCCTCTGTGCCTTGTGGAGAGATGAGGTTTGGTTCAAGTACCACCGCTGTCTCAGTGACTTTTCTGTCACTGTGATAAAGCATCGTAGGCAGCTGACAGAGCGGGAGGGTTATTGGGGCTCCTAGTTTCAGAGGATTAGGAATCCACGCTGTCACCTCCCAAAGGCCACAATCCACAGCCTCCCAAATGGCCACCAGGTGGAGACCTAGCATCCAAATGCCAAGAGTACAGGAGGCGTCTCTGAACCCAGCACAGCCAGAAGAGTTGTCCCATCTTGTTACCGGAAGGAACGTCACTGTGCCGGGCGGGTGATGCTGGCCTCTTGCTGTGCCAGCAGCACCAGATGCAGCTAGACACTTGGGTGTTGAAGGGACTTGCTGGAGCCGGGGTTATAAAGTGTTGCAGCATCTTGCTGTTTGTGCTAGTGACTTGGGCTTATGTGTCTAGTCACTGCTGAGTGAAAATTGTTCCCATGGTGCATCATTTATTTCTTGGGCCGACCCGCAGCATCCAGGGAAGCTGTGAGGATGTCTGTCCCTGGACTCCAGATGAGGACTCTGTGAGCAAGTGCAGACTGTAGCTTATTCCAGATGGCTTAAATGTTCCAATGTCCTTTACCTTTGTCAGCCATTTAGTCAAAGAAAGAGCAGGGTGTGACTGGGGTAGGACCCTGTCTTTGGGACTCTGAGCAGTACCTCACTCCTGCTCCACCACAAGGGCGACCTTGGTTTTTGATTAAGCTCTAGTCCGCACCGAAGTGAAGCATGGGTGGAATGAACTTCTCTTTCCCCCCTCAGGTATGAGATCCTCACTCCTAACTCCATTCCCAAAGGCTTCATGGATGGCAAGCAGGCGTGTGTGCTCATGGTGAGTCCTGCTGCGGTTCCCTGGAGTGGCGACCTTCGGCAGTAAGGTCATATTCTCATGTGGCCACTATCCATCCTGTGGGATGGTCATTTGATCTGTGGACGTCTGTGCTGTGTGTTCTCTGCTTGTGCTCAGGCTCTGAGTTTTCTGAGGCTGCCCTCAAAAGGTCTTGGGTGGTCAGGGACATGTTGGAGTCAGGACAAACAGCCAAGGACTAGGGTAGGACATAGGATTCTAACAGGAGTTTGTCTGTTCCATTCAGGGAACATTCTGTTGATTTCTTGGCCTCATTTTCTTTGTCTCAGTATTTCCATGCAGCTCACAGTCATGACTGTGAGTAGTGGTCCTGGGGTCGGCCCAGCATCAGGGCTGTGAGTAGTGGTCCTGGGGTCGGCCCAGCATCAGGGCTGTGAGTAGTGGTCCTGGGGTCGGCCCAGCATCAGGGCTGTGAGTAGTGGTCCTGGGGTCGGCCCAGCATCAGGGCTGTGAGTAGTGGTCCTGGGGTCGACTCAGCGCCTAGGATTTGTTCCTTTGGGCTTCTTTGATTTACCTCTCTGTCCTGCCTCCATATGCAGCACAGACTCTGGGTTTGGTTTAGTGAACAATGGCTCCAGTGCCCCATAGCCACACTTGGGGCTCTGTCTCACCCTGGACCCTTTCCCATATCTTCTTATTTCCGGCCTGGCTTGTGTGAGCAGCCGCTGCTTGTTGGCTCAAAAGAGTCATGGAGGCAGGGCTGCTGGGATGAGGTGTGGGAAAGAAAACATTCCCAACACTTCCCATGTACAGAAGGTTTGTTGAGTGATAGGGAGATTGAGATGGGAAGGAAGTGGGGCTGGGTCCGGGGGTGGGGGTGGGGGTTGCTGCCTGGTGTCGGGGTGCTTGTCAGCCAGTAGTGGGCAGGGTGGTTGAGGGGGGGGACCTCTTCTCTATGGACCCTTTGCTACTTTCTTGCTGGGTGGGCTGTGTGCTCCTACAGGGACTAAAGTCTTCCCTGGCTCTTCAGGGAAGAAGGTACTTACGGCTATTCCTAGATCTTGTCACATGGTAGAGACCTGGGTGCAGGCAGGACTATCCCTTCCTTCCCTAGTGTTTGGTCTTTATACCAGCACCTTCTTGTCAGACTAGCAAGGTTGTTTAGGAGGAAAGGTCTCCTAGAACCCACGTAGAATCCCCAGTTACAATGCCGCCTCTCCCAGACAGGCAGGCTGCTGGTTCACATAGGGTCTGTATCTGACACTTTTCTCACTGCCGGGACCATGCGCAGCTAGCTTTAGGGGAGAGGATTTGTATTGACTCACAGTTTGAGGGTAGAGTCCCTCATGGGGAAGAAGAGAGGGTTGGGAGCTGGTCACACGGCGTCTGCCCCAGGCAGGAGACACAGTGGCACTCAGCTGCTTTCCTCCTTTCTTTTTAAATGGCAGCACCATTTCCTTGATCCCCCGGGAGTTGCAGGGTAGCATCTCTGTGGTATGGGTCCCGAGGCCCAGGAGGGCTCTTGTGTTACCCTTAGTGTCCAAATGCTTTAGCTGCCCTACAGCGGATGGACGGTGTCCTGGTTGAGCATTTGTGGAGTGTGACTCCAGAGGGTGCAGAGGCAGGAGGTAGAGGAGACCTCAGAGGACCTGCGCTTGCTCCATGCTCTCCTTCCTCTCCCCGTCCCCAATCCTGTGTTCTGTGTGGCAGAGGCTCAGCCACCCTCCAAGGACCACTGGGATGGTGGGGCTGAGCTGGAGCCATCCCTCTGCGGCACAGTCAGTGATCTGCCTTCCTGTCTTCAGATCAAAGCCTTGGAGCTTGACAGCAACCTCTACCGCATCGGCCAGAGCAAAGTGTTCTTCCGGGCCGGCGTG
Source organism: Sigmodon hispidus (assembly GCA_004025045.1). Classification (NCBI taxonomy): domain Eukaryota; kingdom Metazoa; phylum Chordata; class Mammalia; order Rodentia; family Cricetidae; genus Sigmodon; species Sigmodon hispidus. The sequence goes on from PVIH01002580.1 coordinate 96,144, forward strand.
CTAGCCCACCTGGAGGAGGAGCGGGACCTGAAGATCACTGACGTCATCATCGGCTTCCAGGCCTGCTGCAGGGGCTATCTGGCCAGGAAGTAAGTTCCAGGGACCCTTACTCCGTCCGCCCTCACTTGTTGCTGTAGTTGAAGGTCTCTGGGGCAGGCAGAACCTGTCTGGCAATGGGCCCCAGACTCCTTGTTGCCCCTCTGCTTCCTGGTTTTCTCCTGTCGATGGGTAGAGATGACTGATATGAAGTTTAGAGGGACATGGATGGGGTCAAGCCACCAAGCTTTGATTTGTCCCAAGTGTGTGACACACAGGCCCTGTCCTCACAGAAAGATTTGCTCATGGAGGCACCTGAGCTCAGAATGTAGTCTTTGTGTTCAGATTCCCCTGCTGTGTAGGACAGCAGGCCGAGCAGCAACGTTCTGGCTTGCACGTCTCTGGTCATGCTCCAGGGCGTATCCCAGCGTGAGCTCCAAGGCTAAGCTTGGGATTGTTGGGGAAATGGAGCCCTCCTGCCCACACTATCTGCCCATCTTTAAGGCAGCACATTGGCTGCTAATGCTGTGCACCTCCAGCAGCTCAGATAGGGAGCCTGCACCGGTGGGCACTCCAGGTTTAAGTCCCCTGGGCACAGTTGGGAGTTTTGACCAACGTGGGGTTTGTCACTGCTTTTTCTCCATCCTTTATGCCTCACTGGAAGGCAGCGGTTGAAAGACGTCAACCCTTGCCGCTCATGTGTTCAGGTGTTGGTGTGCGTGTTTTCCCTCACTCTGAGTGCTCCCTTCACCCGCAGAGCCTTTGCCAAGAGGCAGCAGCAGCTGACCGCCATGAAAGTCCTGCAGAGGAACTGCGCTGCCTACCTCAGGCTGCGCAACTGGCAGTGGTGGAGACTCTTCACCAAGGTGGGTCACGGAAGGCTACAGCCTGGTGCTCCACAAGCAGCTTGACCTCCCACTGCTCATGTAGGGCTTGCTGCCCATGTCATGAGCCTTCCCTACGGCTCCCCAGGGTCCAGCAGTGGGAGCTTAACTTGGTCCTCTCCAGAGTGTGTGCCAACCATGCCACTTGTTTGCCGTGGATGGCAATGCCTGAGCCGGGCCACCTTAGACCACAGCTCCTGTATGTTAGGCCCTGTCCAGTACTCTGGCCTCCTGAGGTACCCCAGGACAGCTGTTCAGGGGTTCTGTTTTATACCCCCAGTCTTTAAAAGCTGGGCATGGTGGCACACACCTTTAATCTCAGCCCTTAGGAGGCAGAGGTGTTGATTTCAAGACCAGCCTGGACTACAGAGTGAGTTCCAGGACAGCCGGGGCTACATAGAGACCCTCTCTCCAAAACAGAAAAAAAAGAAAAAAAAGTTGCTTTGTAATATGTTCTGATTTCCTTAGTTTATAATGTATAATAACTGCAGAATTTTGGTTAAATACCAGAAATCATTAGGAAGACTATGAAACCTCACTCCCGAGCCCCTCACAGAGAACCAACACTATTTCTGTATCTCCTCACCCACCCCTTCTTACCTGCAGTAAATGCCAGTTATGTGAACTGTGCATTCTTACACAGCTGAGCTTTAGGAACAGTCTTGGGTTTTGTACTTTCTACTTTGCATCGGCATCAGTTTTGGGGATTATTCCCTAGATGGGTCTGTATATCATTCCTAAATCCTGGTGCTGTGAACGATGCTGTCATGGACATCTTTGTGCACATGTAGTGATGGTTTCCCCGGAATGTAATTAAGCGGGTCAGAGGCTGGCCGAGTGTTTGCTCCCGACTGACTTCCAGGAAGGTTGTTCCTTACTTCCTCCCCAGATAGCAGGTTTGGTTGCCTCTCATTTCTAGAACCTGTGTTCCAGAGGTGAGGGAGCCGCCTGACTCTGCCTCTGTCTTGTCTCCCAGGTCAAGCCAGTGCTGAACTCAAAACGTCATGAGGATGAGCTGATAGCCAAGGAGATGGAGCTGACCAAGATGCAGGAGAAGCATCTGGCTGCTGAGAACAGACTCACTGAGATGGAGACGCTGCAATCTCAGGTAGGTGTCAGTCCCGCCTGTTCTCATGCTGCCCCCTATTGGTCACCAGCAGGCAGGTTTGCAGCCCAGTGGGAGAGCAGCCATCAGCATCTCTATACTACCCTGGTACATGCACGCACCCGCACACGCACATGCACATGAGGAAAACTGTTCAGTAGGGTGGAGAGTTCAGGTTTATGCTCCACCCTACCATATAGTCCTTCAGCCCATTTTATGGACATCTAAAGCTCTCGAGGGAAGGCCCAGGGTAGAGGATGTTAGGGTTGTGTGGGCGCTTAAGCACTTCTGGATGGAAGCTGTTCTCGGAAACCAGGATCCAGAGCACTCACCACAGAGCTGCTTGGAGAGTACACATCAGCTCTCTGTTGCTGTGACAATGTAGCTAAGATCAGCATCTTCAGAGGGGGATTAAGAATTCAGCCTGTGGTCACTGGCTCTGTGGTTTCTGGTCGAGGGAGTGTGGTAGAGGGGAGCCACCCAGTCCTTTGTGCCAAGGAAGCAGAGAAAGAAGAGCCAAGGCCGGAATATTCCCTCCAAAGTGCCCCAGTAGCCTCCTTGCTTCAACTAGGTCCCAGTTCCTAACGTTTGCAGCAGCTCCTAACCATGCCATCACCTGGCACCCAAGCCTTTAGTGCCCGCCTTGGGAGGTGTCCCATCCGACTGCAAGGAGGTCACAGCCTTTGCCTGTGTCGTTTGCAGCTAATGGCAGAGAAGCTGCAGCTTCAGGAGCAGCTTCAGGCAGAGACAGAGCTTTGTGCCGAGGCTGAGGAGCTCCGGGCCCGCCTGACAGCCAAGAAGCAGGAACTGGAGGAGATTTGCCATGACCTGGAGGCCAGGGTGGAGGAGGAGGAGGAGCGTTGTCAGCACCTGCAGGCGGAGAAGAAGAAGATGCAGCAAAACATCCAGGTACTGCCTGCACCTGCCCGGCGGGGCACAGCGCTGCCTAGGGGTCACCATCTCTGGACAACCAAGTAGCACACGGCAGGCACATGCATTCACTTGTCACATCAGTCTTTTCGTCCACTTGAGCATCTGTGTGGAGGCTTACTGTTTGAGATGGTTGTTCATAACGTGCAGCTCTGATACCCAGTTGAGTACTGAGGCCATTGAATTTCTCTTTGGTCCCACTCCACCAGCCTTAAGCCCACATGGCCTTAGCTCATGCCCCTCTTTGTGTCATGTTGCCTCAAGCAGCCCTGGGAACAGTGTGCCCCCTTCACATCCCCGCTCCCTGAGTGAGTTCCAGCCACATCCGCGTGTCACACACCCTTCTCACGTGTCCTCTCGCTTTAGGAACTCGAGGAACAGCTGGAGGAAGAGGAAAGTGCCCGGCAGAAGCTGCAGCTGGAGAAGGTGACCACCGAGGCCAAGCTGAAGAAGCTGGAAGAAGAACAGATCATCTTGGAGGACCAAAACTGCAAACTGGCCAAGGTGGGGCCGGTTAGCCTGCACTCGGGGGAGGCAGGGCGGTGCAGGGCGGTGTCTGCTGTTCACCTGCAGGGTCATGGCTCTGCTCAGCTGCAGGTCGCTTCTCCCAGGGTTCCCAAGGCCTCTGGGCAGGAGCTTCATGTGTAAAGGGGTTTTCTCATGAATGAGGAGGCTGGGGGAAAGGCTTATACCATTTTTTCTTGGTAAAGCTCTTAATCCCAAAGGTTTTGGGATTGAGGAAATGCCAGGTGACAGCTTCCCCAGGGAGGTCTTAGATGCCTACTTTTTAGCATCTAAGGATGTGAATTTACCCAGATGTCTCAGGTGACTTGCTGGTCACCTCTTAGACTCAGTAAATCCTTATGAACTTGGCCAACTGTTTAAGTGTTACCCTTGATTCATACATTTCTGGAGTCTTCCTTTGGAAGAGCTGACGAGTGTGTCCTCAGCCAGCACTGAACTCTGGTACTCTTCCTCTGCTTCTAGGAGAAGAAGCTGCTGGAAGACAGAGTAGCTGAATTCACTACCAACCTCATGGAAGAGGAGGAGAAGTCCAAGAGCCTGGCCAAGCTCAAGAACAAGCACGAGGCCATGATCACTGACCTGGAAGGTGAGGTGCACATGATGGGCATGGGACACGCTGGACATGAGTGTCCACCCAGATTGCAGAGCCATGCAAAGCTCCTAGACAAGCTGGGGCCAGCCCAGTGCTAGGCCACTGCCTCAAGACAAGGCTATCAGGCTTTCGGGACAGTGTCTGGTTCTCCTGGGAGTGTGGGCTGTAGACTCATTGCTGCATGGCTGAACGGTTGTCTGTGTGAGGGGTGATAAGCAAGAAGCTTAGATATGGCATGTGTTGGGCACGGCTATTTCAGAAGCTGTTGAACTTTGACAGCTGTGAATGGAAGAAAGAAATTCTGGGAGACACAGAGGCTTGTGGAGCTGTTTCTCCATCTCAGAGTTGGGTGTGGGTGTGCTCATGTGTCCCTTTAAACCCTGTGGTCACTGAGGGCCCTGTGTCTCCCGGCAGAGCGCCTCCGTAGGGAGGAGAAGCAGCGGCAGGAACTGGAGAAGACCCGCCGTAAACTGGAGGGGGACTCCACCGACCTCAGCGACCAGATCGCAGAGCTCCAGGCGCAGATCGCTGAGCTCAAGATGCAGCTGGCCAAGAAGGAGGAGGAGCTGCAGGCTGCCTTGGCCAGGTGAGGCCCGGACTGGCCGGGGCTGCGCATGTGCGGTGGTGCTGCGCGTGTGCGGTGGTGCTGCGCATGTGCGGTGGTGCTGCGCGTGTGCGGTGGTGCTGCGCGTGTGCAGTGGTGCTGCAGTGAGCCATGGGCGTTGCAGCAGAGCCCCTGATGAGATACTTCTGAGCCACAGTGTGGTCATCTACATTCTCTAGTCCCCCCTACACCCTCTTTTCTTTCCTCTGGCTTTCCCTGCCCTCTTCCCCTCTCTGGTCTCTTCCCCCTTCCCTCACTTGTTTATTTTAATAAGCATATATTAAAATTAGTTTTTGTCCTTTAATGTATTTTTAAGAAACATTGACGTACTTGCTAGGGTGGGGGCACTAGGAGTATGTATATGCTGCAGAGCACGTGGGAGGTCAGAGGACATTTTGCCTGAGTCGGGTCTTCTCAGATGGAGCTCGGTTGTCAGGCTTAGTGGCAGACACCTTTACCCGCTGAGCCTTTCAGCACTCTGCATACATTTTTATAAAAAAACATTTTAAGAGCAACTTTAGATGAGACTTTAGATTCACAGCAAGGCTGAGTAGAAGGTTGAGATTTTCATGCACGCCTTGCCCTTACATGCGCAGCCCCTCCCTCCCTCCCTCTCTCCCTCCCTCCCTCCCTCCCTCTCTCCCTCCCTAGTGTTCACAGTTGGTGACCTTACTGCCTCTTTTTACAGTATTCTGTCTGCATATGTGCCTGCAGGCCAGAAGAGGGCGCCAGACCTCACTACAGGTGGTTGTGAGCCACCATGTGGTTGCTGGGAATTGAACTCAGGACCTCTGGAAGATAGTCAGTGCTCTTAACCTCTGAGCCATCTCTCCAGCCCCCTTAATGCCTCTTAATCTTGTAAATTCAAAGTACATCCACATTTTTACTTAAACATCATGAACTGTAATGTTTTATTTCATTTTATCTTTTTAGTAAATGTTTGAATTTTAAGGTAATCTTAATTTAGAAAATGAAGTAATTCTGCTGTTCAGTTCTCAAGTAGTATTTCTCCTTTATATATATGTAAGTGTGTGGTGGTAGTACTTTGTGTGTGTATGTGTGTGGTGTCTACTTGGCGGCCAGCAGATGGCGTCAGGTCCCCTGGACCTGAACTAACAGGAAATTGTGAGCTGCCATGTGGATGCTGGAAGTTGAACCCCGGTTTTCCAGAGCTCTTCTCAGCCTTTGAAGTACCTCTTAGACATCCTGATGGCTGAGCTTTGCTGAGGTTGACCCTCAGTGGTGACTGCCGGGCGCTGCTTCGGCTGCACCTCCCTAAGGAGGCCTCGCACTGACGTCACTGGTCTTTTGGCAGAGTGGAAGAAGAAGCTGCCCAGAAGAACATGGCCCTGAAGAAGATTCGAGAACTGGAGGCTCAGATTTCTGAGCTCCAGGAAGACCTGGAGTCTGAGCGAGCATCTAGGAATAAAGCTGAGAAGCAGAAACGGGATCTCGGTGAAGAGCTGGAGGCACTAAAGACCGAGCTGGAAGACACTCTAGATTCTACAGCTGCTCAGCAGGAGCTGAGGTGAGCCACTTGGTGGGTTGGCTATGCACAACAGGGAGGTAGGTGGTGAAGCTGGGGAGGTATGGCCAAGGTGCAGATGTTTGCATGCTCATCACACACACGGCACAATCCCCTGCATACACTTTACACACATGGCACAGTCCTTTCTACACACATACACACAGCACAGACCTCTGCACACACATGGTGGCCTGACTTTGTATGATCCATAGAGCATGGCTGCCTCCGTTGAATAGAATCCCTGCTAAGGAACCTGGCGTGACAGGGTGGACCCTACCAGGGCTGAAAAGGCATGAGTCTCTGCAGTGTGTGTGCTAGATGGTCAGGCCCGAGGATGGATGGATGGATGGATGGTTAGGAGGGAGGTCAGTGGTAGAGAACCTGTGGGAGTCAGGGTGTGGTACAACTCACCTGTACCCCAGCACGTGGGAGATGGAACTGAAAGGGTCTCTCTTGGCTGCCCAGCAAGTTTAAGGCCAGCACAGATGACGTATAAACTTGTCTAGAGAAAAAGAAGCTATGTGAAATGGCTCTGTGCAGTCCAGACGAGACAAGGACAGCGGCCCCCTAGGGATGCGTGACTTTCACTCTGAGCGTGTTTTCTTTCCAGGTCAAAACGTGAGCAGGAAGTAAGCATCCTGAAGAAGACTCTAGAGGACGAGGCCAAGACCCACGAGGCCCAGATCCAGGAGATGAGGCAGAAGCACTCACAGGCCGTGGAGGAGCTGGCCGAGCAGCTGGAGCAGACTAAGCGGGTACGGGAACTCTGGGGAAAGGCTATGTCTGGGCAGGACCCAAGTGGGCCTTGCGGCATCTAAACCAGTGTCTGTGGAGAACAGAACAGGTCCCGTGTTGACTGCCCCAGACCCGTAGCTGGGCCCTGATTTTTGTCAGGATGACCTGGGCAGGTAAGTTCCTCCATGCCTCAGTTTCCATGGCACTAAAAGAGGATGGTGGTTGGTCTGTCTGTCTTATTATGTGAGGTTGAAGTGTGTAGGTGTTGATTCTTTGATGACATGTTGTCATCTGTAACACCCTTCCAGACCAAAAAGGAATGCCCATGACCCTGAACCTAAACCTAAGGGTGCCTCACTGGTCTCTTCTGACTAGGAGACCCCTTTTTTACACACTAGCAGCAAACATCTTACCGGGAAGCCCTGGTGATGTCCACTCAGGCAGTTACTAGCTGGTGGCTCCTTTTAGGCAGGTTCTGCCTTTTTGGCTTCCAGCTCCTATCGATATATTGGTGTCAGCTAGAGCAGTCCAGGTCTCTTCATGTGACAATTTAAAACATTAGAAACGTACCTCACCTCCACCAGCGCTGTGAGATCCACTCCTTAGTGTTTTAACCACCAGAGCTTTGTACTCAGGGTCAGTTACCCTTTACCTTGTCAGGCCCACTCTCTGTTGTATGAAATGAAGTTGATTTATGAGCTCTCTGTTCTTTAGGTGTTGTTTGTTTGTTTACTTAAGAGGTCTTGATTATTTAACTTTGGCTAGCCTAGAACTCATGATTGAACCAGGCTGGCCCTGAAGTCATAAAGATGTATCTGCCTCTACCTTTTCCTCCTGAGTGCTGAGATTGAAGGTGTACATCCGCACACCTAACACATTCATAGTGTTAGGTGAATAGCACATTGTTGCTTTAAACATTAGCTTCAAATTTAATGTTCAAATTAGAGAACAGCTAATGTTCAAATAATTTTTAAAGAAGGTCACTCTAGCACTTTGGACATTATATTTCAAGTTTAGGAATAGCTTTCTCTGTATCACGAATGTTGCTAAAATCCCTACAGAAGACCCATGAAACTTGATATATTAGATGCTCCCCCATCCAGAGAGGAAAGCGTGGCGTTATGTTAACCTACCCTTGGAGATTTGGAATTAGGTGGAACCAAGGCTTTTCCGCTCTGGGCCTCCTGAGACGGCGGCAACAGTCCTTGGCTCTAACGACTTACGAGAGACTGGGCTCATACCAGACCCTGGATGCTCATTACGCCCTTGCTTCTTCCTCCAGGTAAAAGCTACCCTTGAGAAGGCAAAACAGACCCTGGAGAATGAGCGAGGAGAGCTGGCCAACGAGGTGAAGGTCTTGCTGCAGGGCAAGGGTGACTCGGAACACAAGCGCAAGAAGGTGGAGGCCCAGCTGCAGGAACTGCAGGTCAAGTTCAGCGAGGGGGAGCGCGTACGCACCGAGCTGGCGGACAAGGTCTCCAAGCTGCAGGTGAGGCTTCTGTTGGACCCTGGGCCTGGTCCATCCTAACCCGCTGCCCCGTAAACATGCCTCCCCATACTGACTCTCAGCCAGCCCCCCATGCACGATTCAGCTCAGGAGCAATCCAGCTTTTCCAGAACAGTCCCGGGCGCTCAGACTTTGCCTCTCTCTTCCTTACCCAGGTGGAACTAGACAGTGTGACCGGTCTCCTTAACCAGTCTGATAGTAAGTCCAGCAAGCTCACAAAGGACTTCTCCGCACTCGAGTCCCAGCTCCAGGACACACAGGTGAGGGGGGACAGCGTCAGGACCCGAAAGTCCCAAGAGCCCTAGCCGCCACTCCTGTGTGTCTTGTTTGCAGACACCTCTGAGCACGCATCCTCTCCTCATCTGATATCCGGGTTGTGGGGTGCCCGGGGCTGCGGCACTGCACCTTCTTTCTCAGCGGCCCCACTGTCCCCTGAGCAGGAGCTGCTGCAGGAGGAGAATCGGCAGAAGCTGAGCCTCAGCACCAAGCTCAGGCAGGTGGAGGATGAGAAGAACTCCTTTCGGGAGCAGCTGGAGGAAGAGGAGGAGGCCAAGCGCAACCTGGAGAAGCAGATTGCCACCCTCCATGCTCAGGTGTGGTGCCCCCACCTCCCCGCAAGAGGGAAGTGACCTGACCGGGTCGGAACCCCCATGGTGCAGCAGTAGTCCTGGAGGAAGATGTGTTCAGACCACCTTCTCCATCCTGCCCAGGTGACCGACATGAGGAAGAAGATGGAGGATGGGGTAGGGTGCCTGGAGACTGCAGAGGAGGCTAAGCGGAGGCTCCAGAAGGACCTAGAAGGCGTGAGCCAGCGTCTTGAGGAGAAGGCGGCTGCCTACGATAAGCTGGAGAAGACCAAGACTCGGCTGCAGCAGGAGCTGGATGACCTTCTGGTAGACCTGGACCACCAGCGGCAGAGCGTCTCCAACCTGGAGAAGAAGCAGAAGAAGTTTGACCAGGTGTGGCCTCCGTTCCACCTTCTGTGTCCCCTCCAGGCAGCGAGTGCGGTGGGGTGGGCATGTCTGCAGCTTGGGGAAGAAGTATCCAGGGGAGGAGTTAGGATTAGATTTTAGTCAGTCCTTGTTGTCCCATGGATATGCAGACACTGCTGCCAGATGGAATAACAGAATAAGACACCAGTATCAGTAAGGGACAGCCAGCCAGCCTTTACCATGCACAAAACCTCTATCTATCTATCTATCTATCTATCTATCTACCTACCTACCTACCTACCTATCTACCTACCTACCTACCTACCTACCTACCTACCTACCTACCAACCAACCAACCAACTAACCAACTTGTCTACCTGTCTGTCTGCCTACCTACCTACCTACCTAGTTAGTTAGTTAGTTAGTTAGTTAGTGTGGCTGTGTGTATGCATGTGCCCAGGTCAGAAGACAATTGCAGAAATCTGTTCTCCCATCAGGCTTGATTGACATTTATCTGCTAAGCCATCTTACTGGCCTCATATTTTTTCTAGATAAAGTTTCATTATACATAGCCACATTTGCTCATATGCTGCCACTGGCTCTTTGTGTGGTTTAGAACTGAATGGCCTCTACAAAAGGCCATGCACAGTGGCAGGGCTGCTGCCAGAGCCTGTGTGGCCTACTACCTCTAAGTAATGTACTTTGCCTTTCTGGCTCTTTACGAAAAGGTCCCCCAACCCCTGGAGCAGGTGAAGAACGGGCCAGGAGGAGGAGGGCAGGAAGGTGAGGGATAGCGAGGTTGAGTCCACAGAACAGGCACAGAGCATGCAGCCATCTTTGGAGGAGGGCACCACTTGGGATTTAACTTTTAAGCAACCAGGCTTGCATCTTTTCAAGAATCCCGTCAGCCTGCTTTTTGAGAACCAAGGCGTTGCCAGGCACAGGAGCACCTGTTGACATAAGTCATAGAGTCAAGCAGAGGGTTAAGAGATGCTCAGTGGTTGGGAGCAGTTACTGCTCTTCTAGAGGGTCTGGGTTCAGTCCCTGGAACCCATGCCAGACAACTCACAACCACCTGTAACTATAGCTCTATGGAATCCAACTTTTCTGGCTTTTACTGACTGGCACGCACGTACACACACAAAGATGAAAATAAGTTTTTAAAAACCTAAGCAGAGAACTGGACAGATGACTCGGAGGTTAAGAGCACTGGCAGCTCTTCCAGAGGTCCTGAGTTCAATTCCCAGCAACCACATGGTGGTTCACAACCACCTATAATGAGATCTGGTGCCCTCCTCTGGTGTGAAGGCAGAACACTGTATACACGATAATAAATCTTTTAAAAAATTAAAAAACCCACCACCAACAAAAAAACCTCAGCAGAGATCTACTCTAGTGCTAGAGCCAGCCAGTCCCTGGGCAGCAGCCTTGGCCTGTTTGCTGTGGTCTGCTTGTTGGACGGCAGTGATCTTGCAGTCTTAGCCTCATGGCTCCATCTCTTTCCCCAGCTCCTAGCCGAGGAGAAGACCATCTCTGCCAAGTATGCAGAGGAGCGTGACCAAGCTGAGGCTGAGGCCCGTGAGAAGGAGACAAAGGCCCTGTCGTTGGCCCGGGCCCTCGAGGAGGCCATGGAGCAGAAGGCAGAGCTTGAACGACTCAACAAACAGTTCCGCACAGAGATGGAGGACCTCATGAGCTCCAAGGATGACGTGGGCAAGAGTGTGAGTGCCCGCCTGGGCCTGGGGAGCCAGGCTGTGTGTGCTCTGAGCTCAGGAGTCCTTCTGTCTGTACCCCTGACTAACTTGGGCCCTCTGCTAGGTCCATGAACTGGAGAAGTCAAAGAGGGCCTTGGAGCAGCAGGTAGAGGAAATGAAGACCCAGCTGGAGGAGCTGGAGGATGAGCTTCAGGCCACCGAGGATGCCAAGCTCCGCCTGGAGGTGAACCTGCAGGCCATGAAGGCCCAGTTCGAACGGGATCTGCAAGGCCGCGATGAACAGAATGAGGAGAAGAAGAAGCAGCTGGTTAGACAGGTATGTGTCGCCTCCCCACCTCTGGAAAAGACACCAGGGACTGCCTCCCGCCTCCTCATGCAACATCTGGGGCTGGGAGGGCTCCTGTACCTCATCTCTCAGTCCTCTGTCCCAGGACTCACTGACTGACTTTATGCTTTGATGGCCCTAATGGCCCCTGGGTTCCCCCCAAACTGGCCTGAGTTCATTTGAGCTCAGCACTTGCAGTGAGCTTCAAGCCTAAGACCTGTCTCCTGAGCTGTGAGTGTTCCTCAGGTGCGGGAGATGGAGGCGGAGCTGGAGGACGAGAGGAAACAGCGCTCAATGGCCATGGCGGCTCGGAAGAAGCTGGAGATGGATCTGAAGGATCTGGAGGCACACATCGACACAGCCAATAAGAACCGGGAGGAGGCCATCAAGCAGCTTCGGAAGCTCCAGGTGAGGCCTGATCGGCCACAGGCAGGGGCATTCAGTAGTGGCTGGGATCCGGCCTGCCCCCTGTAGCTTATCTGTGGGAGCTCCTAGCGTGTCTCACAGGTGAGACTCAGACCTAGAATGGAAAGGGTAATAAGGGGCTGAGTTTGTTGAACAACATGCAGAAGAGTCAGGGATGGTGGCCACCTAAAAAGCAGGCTTCTGAGAAGTGGCTTAGATCCTGGGGGTACACACTTGGGAATTTTCACTCTCCAGTGATTAGACTTACATTAATAAGCACAGCTCCTGAGGGGCCCATCATGCCTCATATGTCAGCAGTAGGAAAGATTAGCCATCACATGGGCACGGTTAAGAGGCATAGAACGTTAGCCACGTATAATAAAGGTCACACCGTGCCTCTGAGAATGCCACTGTGAAATTTATCTGCAAAAACGGGGGCAGGGGCTGTTTATGGAGGATCTTCGGACTGGGAACGGACAGCAGGAGGCTGACGGGACTGAGTTTTCTGCTAGTTGCCTAACCTGGCAGGAGGCATGCTTACTTACTCCCTTGTCCCTGCCCTCACCTCGTCACTGACTGTGCATCGTGGACGCCATTGGGTGGTACCACTAGCATCCACTTCAAGTCATCAGGAAGTTATAAGAATAAGCTTGCACTGCATCCAGGGGTCAGTGCTGTCCAGAGATGCTTTGTAAGTCCTTAGTGGAGAGGACACAGGTGCAGACCCACTTGCCTTTGGTTACTTTCTGCCTGTGAATGGTGCCATGCTCAGAGAGGGTCCCTTTTGGAGATACAGTCCCTGAGAAGTAGAGGGTCTGAGCAGGTGTGAGGGAGGTGGAGATGCCAACCTCTCTTGCACACAGGCCCAGATGAAGGACTGCATGAGGGAGCTGGATGACACGCGTGCCTCCCGAGAGGAGATCCTGGCGCAGGCCAAGGAGAATGAGAAGAAGCTCAAGAGCATGGAGGCTGAGATGATCCAGCTGCAGGAGGTGGGCCAACTGTGGGGGCACGGGGCTGCTGCCTTCCAGTCAGTGAACAGAAGCCTGGGGCCTCAGCCTGGAGGGGAATGGTGGGAAGAAACTGAGCAACCTCCTGGGAGTCCTTAGAAGGGGTCCTTTCCAGGGCGTCATCCCCTTAGCCACACGCCTTGGCATGGTGAGCTGTGTGTTCATGCATGTGCACATTTGTAATTGGAAAAGAATGACTCAGCCCCCAAGAACTGGGTCTTGGATCCCACCTCTTAAAGAAAACATGATCGGGGGGGGGGGGGGGAAGAAAACATGATCATTTCATGAACTGATGTGTTGATTATGAGCTTACAGTGATTACACCTGGCAAGGAGGGTCCTGAGTGCCCCCTGGGTTGCTAACGTGGTTACACATGAAGCACTTGGCGGGGAGAGATGTGGTGTTTCCAGATCTGGTGCACTTCCTACAGAGTGTGCCATTGCTGGTTTATGAAATGCTCAGTGAGACCCTCTGCTCTGTCATGGCTCTTCTTCTGGGTGGGATGACTCTATGGTCACCATCATGCATAGTGCTCTGGAGGCTTCCACAAACCATCTGCTACCCTTGGTGGGCGCATAGAGGGACCAGCATGTGCATCTGTCCACACAGTTGTCCCTGGTAGGCCTGGGTCATTCCTGTTTATAGCCCTGACTCTTGGCATGACTCCAAGTACTTAGACATTGGGACTTTATTAAACACATGTCTGAGGGTGTCCAGCGTGGAATGGACCCTGTGACATAGAGGAGTTCCTGGGGACGGCTTTGTTCTGAGGGCCCAGAGAGGTCATGTGTGTGCTGCTGGCACAGAAGGTTGTGTTGGTCCCAGTGGCTCATGTTCTGTGTCCTTATGGCAGGAACTGGCAGCTGCTGAGCGTGCTAAGCGTCAGGCCCAACAAGAACGGGATGAACTGGCAGACGAGATCGCCAACAGCAGTGGCAAAGGGTGAGGCAGAGGGAGGAAGCACGGGGTGCCTGGAGGGCCTCCCCAGCTTTGCCGATGCTCACTCACTTGTCTGGGTCCTCCACAGGGCCCTAGCATTGGAGGAGAAGCGGCGACTAGAGGCACGCATTGCCCAGCTGGAGGAGGAGCTGGAAGAGGAACAGGGTAACACGGAGCTCATCAATGACCGGCTGAAGAAGGCTAACCTGCAGGTGAGGCCAGCAGCTGACCCGCACACCGGGACCCTGACTCTCCAGCTGAGCTCCTGTGGTGGAGCAGACTGTGGAGGGCAGAAATGGGATGCACACCTACCGTTCTTTGCTGCTTCTGACTCTGTGCTTTAAGCCCAGATTTCAGGAAGTTTCTGGGTCCTATTTGTGGGCAGATGCCTTCTGAGAGAACTGGGACGTTTGTTTGTCCTGGTGTCTGAAGAGAGGGTCCTGCCATGCCCCTGCAGCTGGGGCCCAGCCTTTCCTTGAGGTCACTGTACTTCTTCTTTTGCAGATCGACCAAATAAACACCGACCTGAACCTGGAGCGCAGCCACGCTCAGAAGAATGAGAATGCACGGCAGCAGCTGGAACGCCAGAACAAGGAGCTCAAGGCCAAGCTGCAGGAGATGGAGAGTGCCGTCAAGTCCAAATACAAGGCCTCCATTGCTGCCTTGGAGGCCAAGATTGCACAGCTGGAGGAACAGCTGGACAACGAGACCAAGTAGGTGCCCCACCCCGACTGAGGGTACAGTGCTGTCTCCCAGTTCCCATAAGCCACCTTCATTTGTTCTGAGAAGTATGTTCAGTTTGGATGGGAACCCCTGTCCCACACTCAGAACTAGGGGCTTTCTGGACTGTCCCTAGTGAGAGATCCTGTCTAGCTGTCTTTGGAGGTAATGAGGATCATTCTGAGTCCCAAGCCTCGGTTTCTTCATAGATTGGCTTCTTCACTGGTCTCAAAGGTCAGCTCAGGTCCTTTCCTGAGATGGCAGCTGCTGGGTGCCCAGGAAAGACTAGAGTCTCAGGCCCCAAGACCTCCGTGGGGCCCCGGGAAGTGGAGTTTGCATTTGCAGTCTTGTTGGCTGAGCTCCCTGGTAGAGAGTTTTTCCCTTCAGTCACCATGTCTGTCCTACCCAGGGAGCGCCAAGCAGCCTCCAAGCAGGTGCGCCGGACCGAGAAGAAGCTGAAGGATGTGCTGCTGCAGGTGGAAGACGAGCGGAGGAACGCGGAGCAGTTCAAGGACCAGGTTTGTGCTCAGACAGAGCCTGGTTCTGGGTTCTCCATTCTTCCAGAGCCCCTTACGTCAGCCACGTGTCTCTGCAGGCCGACAAGGCGTCCACCCGCCTGAAGCAGCTGAAGCGGCAGCTGGAGGAGGCGGAAGAGGAGGCCCAGCGGGCCAACGCCTCACGCCGAAAGCTGCAGCGTGAGCTGGAGGATGCAACAGAGACAGCGGATGCTATGAACCGAGAAGTCAGCTCCCTGAAGAACAAGTTGAGGTGAGCCTCCCCGGACCTTATTCTTTTTCTCGAGGTAGTTTGTTCTGAGTGTGTTTCATTCAGAAAGTCATCTTCCAGAGCCAGTATGCAATATGGGGGTGCGTGGTGATGAATGTAGAGGGTACCCATCCTAGGGGGCCCTTCTGGGGTCTCCCTGCCTCAGAGCCTTCGCCAGGCTCTTGGTAGTTCATTCCCAGCCTTTTGTTTTGTTTTTTATTGTTGTTTTTTGAGATAGTGTTTCTCTGTGTGTAGCATCCCTGGCTGTCCTGGAACTCACTTTGTAGACCAGGCTGGCCTCCAACTCACAGAGATCCACCTGCCTCTGCTTCTGCTGGGATTGTTCACCAGCTGTTTTTTCCCAGCCTATTTTTTTTTTTTTTTTTTTTTTTTTTTTTTTTTTTTTTTTTTTTTTTTTTTTTTTTTTTTTTTTTTTTTTTAAAAACTTTATTCATTTATTTATTTGCCTTGGTGTTTGCCTGGAACTGGAACTACAGACAGTTGTTAGCTGCCATGTGGGTGCTGGGAATTGAACCCGGGTCCTCTGGAAGAGCAGATGGTGCTCTTAACCGCTGAGCCATCTCTCCAGCCCCCCCCAGCCTATTTTAACAGTCAGTCTGATAGCAACTCTGGTTGTGGGTGTTTCCGTGCTGGTTTTTTTTTTTAATTGGCTGCTGCAGGTCTCTGGCCTGAGTCTGCCCTCTTAGGAGGTGCCCACGAGTGAACGCTGGCATCACAATGTGGCATGAAGAAAAGCTAGGCTTCTGACAGTGTTAGAGCTTTGCTGACCACAGCAGATCTCAGAAAGTTCCTATTCTTCCTCCAGTCGGTGGAAATCTTTTCTTAAAGCATGAAAATAAGACTTTCATGAGAATTTCATCTGTTTTTTAATGTGATAAGAGAATGCCCCCTGACTCTTGTGTGAACAACTGTTCCCCGAACTTCCGGATCCACTTAGGTTTTTTTGTTTTGTGGTGCTGGGGTAGAACTTGGGGTCCCACATGTATTCTGACGCTGCCTGTTCTTGCCTCCACTCACCCTCTGCTGGTGCTTTGTGGTAAAGACACGTGGCAGGTAAAGGCTGGATCGCTCTGATTGGCCACACCCCTGAGAGTGCTGCCTGCCCAGTGCTGGCTCACCTCCCTCTAAAGATCACTTTGGAATCGACATACCGGGATGCCCATTCTTCCTTAGCGGGACCCCACTGACACTGCCTCTGCTCCCGCCCACAGGCGTGGCGACCTGCCATTTGTTGTGACGCGCCGACTTGTCCGGAAAGGCACGGGTGACTGCTCAGATGAGGAGGTTGATGGTAAAGCAGACGGGGCCGAGGCCAAGCCAGCCGAATAGGATCTCGTGCTGCCTGAGACGACAGATGGATGGCTCTGCCTCCACTCCCCAGCCCTCCACACCCCTGCCTTGAGACTGTTCTCACCACGACTCCCTTCCTGCCAGGCCTTAGGGCATTGGCTTCATCTCCTCAGCCCTGAATTTCAGTGCTCCATACCCTTCAAGAATCTGATACCAAAGAGTCGAGGCTGGCTCTGGCCAGGTGACCAGCAAGGATTTGCCCCACTTGCCTGAGAACCCAGGCGGTAGGCAAGGGGGCAGCCATGGGAGTGGGCATAAGAGTTTTCTATGAGTCTATTTTTTCTTCAGATAAAGGTTTTCCTAGCTCACACCCTATAGAAGTATTGTCCCCCCCGCCCCAACCTCTGCAGCTCGCTCCTTCCTCTGCTGTTGGCAATCACACATGGTGACCTCACACCTGCCCTATGGCCCCCTTCCCTGGGCCCGCCTCTGTGCTGGGTGCAGAACATGGGGCACTCGGGGAGTCCCCCCTCCCTCTTCTGGGTAGCACTGGTGCCTCTGCTCCTTCCAGTTGTGAAATGTCTCAAGTGCAATGCCCCTCCCCTCCCTTGCCAAGGGCAGACTGTCCTGGCACCGGGGCAACCAGACAGGGCATCAGGGCCACACTGGGAAGGCCAACAGAATAGCCTTTAGTGGCTTCTCCAGCACTCTAGGGGACCAAATATATTTAATGGTTAAGGGACTTCAGGCCTGGCAGCCAGATATCCAAGAACTGGGGCCCACCATGCGCTCTTGTGCCTCTCCTGAGACCGGGGCCAAGGGTGGCTGAGCCGCACCGCTGCTGTAGCTTCAGATCTGCCTTCCACATGGATGTTTTTGAAAGAAAAAAAAAAAAGTTTTTGTTCTTTTCTTTTCTTGGAGTAAATGCTACGGTTCTGGGTGTTTCCACTGCCTTTCTCCTGGAACCATGTTTAGAAGAAGTAGCCTGTCCTACAATGGTGTACACTGGTTGCTGAATTTTCCTGTGCGCCTCACTGTTTTGTAAATGCTGTTTAGACTCCCTTATGGCAAGAAGGCTTTTTTTTTTTAAAAAGGGAAAAATAAAAATAAAAAACCCAAGCACAGTCAAATCATGAAGCTACATATGCCGGAAAAGCTCTGATCAGGTCCCAGTTGCTGTCACAAAGGAATGAGTGGGACTTGTACCCCTTTTTTATATAATATAATAAGTGCCTTAGCATGTGCCGCAGCTGCCACCACTACAGCAAGCTGGTTTACAGATGTTGCCACTGAGCATCACAATAAAGAGTACCATGTCCTACTCTTTGGTGTCTGGGTGTCTGTCCACAGCAGAAGGTGGCCTGGAAGGGCTGGGTCAGCTGTCCCGAGAAACCACACTGGATTGATTCTGCAGTTGGGTTGAGAGGACTCTGAAATCTCAGGCAGCGGTAGGGGCTCCCAGCCTGAGAAATCAAGAGCCTCTATCTACCCTTCATGTCATACAGGCAAAGAAGCTGGGCTGCCGTGGACCAGGGGCTCATTCAGGTGTGCCTCTCCCTCCACATGCTGGGGTCGGTCACCCCTCTCTCCTAGGAAGGAAGCCGACTCGGTGCTGCAGTTGTAGAGGCAGAAAATGGGGAGGAGTGGCAGGGAGCAGAAGTCTTCCAAGGAGGCCGTTCTGTATGCGTGACAGCCACCTGACAGTGGGGATGAAGCCCCATGCTACCAGAAAGGATGCTCTTCAAGCAGAGTCCAGAGTGTGTCATAGACCACACAGGGCTATGGAGAAAGGCTATCAGAAGGCCTAGGAGACAGACTCTATTAGACTAACCCTAACTCTAATCAGAGGACAGACAGGTAGGAGGAGGGTGGAGTTAGCCAGTCTCCATCCGACCCCCGAAGAAGAGACATGAGAAATACAGGTGAGCCACGGGTTGGGCCACGTGGCAGATAGATTAATAGAAATGGGTTGATTTAAGATGAAAGAACTAGCTAGTTATGTGCTTGAGACATAGGCCAAACAGCATGAAGTTAATATAAGTGTCTGATTTATTTCTTTGGGGGACAAAAGCTGCTGCGGGTCAGGTCTGAACCTCTGGACCCAACCGGGCTGGGGAAACCTTTTACAACAGATGGCATCCCAACGTGGGCTGAACACCTGCATAAAGCCTAAGAGGGCTGGAAAGATGGCTCAGAGGTTAAGAGCACTGGCTGTTCTTCCAGAGGTCTTTAGTTCTAGTGGGAAGAGGAGAGGGTGAGGCCACGCCCCCAGGGCAGCCTGGATCCTGGAACCTTGAAGCCAACACATAGGATGTTTCATCCGAGCAAAGACAGGACAGTTCTCTGAATGACCCTGTTGTCCAGGTTGCAGGGATTGAACAATGGCTGCCCTTTCCACTCCAAGGCTATCATTCAGGGCTGCCAGTGAGGAATATGGCTCTCCTTTCTGTGTTTTACAGTTCTGGCAGGGAATAGCATGTTCCTTCCTGCATTCTTTTAGAGAATGCAAGACCAGCATAGAGGTGGGTGCCTGTTCTGGGGCATCCAGTGTAGTGTTCAGTGTGTGCGCTGATCCCTACATCTTCCACTAGATGGTGCTGGCGCTCTGACTTGCTCTACAATTAGGGTCATTTCCTTTATGGTAGGGTCCCAGTGGTGGTAATGGCCAAAGATTTGGGCTGAGATGCTAACCCTTATGCTGTGGGCAGACATCCCAGGAGACTGCTTTGGATGGCACCAGTCAAGCTGATCTTCAGATGTCCAGGAGTTTGGAGGGTTCAGGACATCTATGTCTTAACCCACCAAGTGAGTCTGCTGTCCAGCCAGGCTGCTCAACCCAAGACTGCTTGGAAGACCTGTTCTGGTCTTTCCACTCTGATCAGAGGGTCCTGTTATTATAGACTGGCTGCTCATATAGACATTTACCTGGTTATGTACTTTGCAGTGTATTTGTCTGACTGGAGTTAACTAATGACAATCCTGCCAAAGGGGAAGACTTGATGGAAGGGTAATTACAGGAAAAAAAAAGATGACCCCAAAATAACCGAAAAGGGGTCACGTGTCAAAATGCCTGCCGGTATCAGTTTGAGTCTCGGCTCCACCCCTGCAAAGTCTGGCTCCTGAGATACAAGGGGCCCAGAGGGCTCTAATCCAATCCTCAGTTATTCGGTTTCAAGCTCTTCAGGGGAAACTGAGGCCCCAGGTAATTTGCCAAGGGGTCCAGACTGGATAGCTAGACACAGGCCTGTATCTCTCTCCCCTGACTCCTGGCGTCAGTATGTGCGTGATGGGGCCAGAAGGCAGAAGCTGTCTGAGTGTCTGGATAGTCAAGAGGACCAGCCTTGGGGACCCAGAAGGGACACATTGTCAGACATTACCCACAGAAGCACCCTAACATTGTCATCCTGAGACCGCTGAGTACGGAGAGACTGATGTGGAGAGGCAAGGCTAACTCAGAACTTAGATTTGTTTTCTTGTTTTTTGAGACAGCATCTCCCTGGGAACCCTGGGCTGGCCTGGAGCTCCCCATTAGTCTGGCTTTAAATTCATCCTGTTTTTATCTTAGCTTCCAGAGTGCTGGAATTCTAGGTTTGTGCCACTAATGTGGTTTTTTTTTTATAGGTTACACTTGGTCTCAGAGTGAATGGGCCAGTGTTGGTCTACCCTCCAAGAGCTTGTGTTTTTACCTGATGGATAGATCACCCATGCTGCTGGCCCCTGGAGGTCACTGCCGGCCTGTGGGATGAGTTTGGAGTCCAGGACAGCAGGCATTGGGCACTAAGTGCCATGGAGACTGGGAAAGTGAGGGAACCAGAACAGAATAAGAGTGTCTTACTATGGCATAGGGAAGGCACTACGGGCATGGAGATGTCATGGTCACCGAGGCAGGATGACTTTTAAGGTCTATGAAGGAAGCAGGGAATGGTTGGGAGGGAGGAAGGCTCAAAGACTGATGTGCTGATTAACAGGACTTCCACTTGACCCTGAAGGGTCATCAAGGACTTAGAAGGATCAAGCTGTGTTCACTCCTTCCCTGCTTAGCAAGGATGCCCCAAACTCACTGGCCAGGGGAGGATTTGCTGAACTCTGCTAGGCCCCAGCTCGGGGAAAGAGGGCTCCTATCAGGGCCACACAGCTGGCTAGGAGCAGGGCAGGGCAGGGCTGGCACAGGCTCCACTCCCCGCACTGTGCCCTCAGTCCTCTCTGGAACAGTCTTTCTATGAAGGTCCACCGTGCCACATTAGCACCCAGCAGGAGCCCACAACCAGGTCAGTGCAACGCTTTACTGTGAGGGGCCAAAGAATAGAAAATAGAGGCTTTCCTTGTGTATCGACTTCTCTGCCTTGGGGGAAATGAACAGTCACACAAAAGAATAACAAAGACAAGAGAAGACTTATCTGGTTATGAAGAGAAAGAATATTAATGAACCTTCTGAGAACAGACTGAGAGACTCTGGAACCACCTTGCTTTGTTACCTTTTGCAGGAACTGGGGTGCTCTGCTGCAGTGGCTGGGGGGTCTTGACTGAGCCCTGAGGAGGTGAGGGAGCTAGGCAAATATTGATTAAATGACCTTGTTATGTTAACCTTGTAATGGAGTGCCGCACCAAACCTGCCTCAGTGTACCACGTGTACATGCAGAGCCAACCGAGCAGGATCAAATCTGAAGATGAAGGTAGCAAAGGGACAGGCACACTGTGAAGGAAGGTGCCATTTCATCCCATCTGGGGGACATCTGCAGGTCTGTCACTGCTTCTGCCTAGAAAATACAATAGGAGAATTCTTACTGAGCACTCCCAATGCCATCCCTGTGCAGCGGACCTGCTTTTTAGCTTTCTGCCTAGGAAGTAAGTCAGCCTCTGTACTTTTTTTAAAGTATTTTGTTTGTTTATTTTTTAGTTTTTGTTTTATTCCAATTTTGTTTTTAGAAATAGGGTTTCACTGTGTAGTCCTGACTGGCCTGGCATTTGCTATGTAGACCAGGCTGGCTTTAAATTTATAGACTTCTACTTGCCTCTGCCTCTAGATTAAAGTTGAGATTAAAGCTGAGATTAAAGATTAGATTAAAGTTGAGATTAAAGTTATGGGCCACGGCCACCACACCGGCCTAGCTTTATTTTTTGATTATGTATGTATTCATATATGCAATATATTCATGTATATGCATATATATTCACACACATGTATGTAAGCCAGAGGAAAACTTGTAAGCATCAGCTTCCTCTTCTCACTCTGAGGGACCCGGGACTGAACTCCGCTCATCAGTTTTAGCTGCAAGCACCCTTATCCCCTATATCATCTTTCCAGCCCTCTAGATACATCTTAGGGAAATATTTTAAAATGCAGGCAAAGTACTATGCAAGGAGCACATTTTTTACTATTAAAGGGTTGGATATGATATGAGGTCCAGTGGTTAGGGAGGATGGCAGATGGGTTTGGGCAGCCCACAGCAAGTACAGAAACAGAGGCAGGATGTGGCAGGATTCTAGGGCCTGCTTGGATGCCGGATCCTGCAGAATCAAGGAGTGTGTGGGCCTTGGGAGAGCCCAGAGGCACTGGTGAATTTGCACCTTGCAGGGCACAGGCATTGCTGTGGATGGGAAACCATCCCCAATACACTGCACGTGGATAGGAGGACATCCTGCTGAATGTTTTTTTTTTTTTTTTTTTTTTTTTTTTTTTTTTTTTTTTTTTTTTTTTTTTTTTTTTTTTTTTTTTTTTTTTTTTTTTTTTTTTTTTTTTTTTTTTTTTATTATAACTTCATTTATTTATTTGCCTTGGTGTTTGCCTGGAACTGGAACTACAGACAGTTGTTAGCTGCCATGTGGGTGCTGGGAATCGAACCCGGGTCCTCTGGAAGAGCAGACGGTGCTCTTAACCGCTGAGCCATCTCTCCAGCCCCCCTGCTGAATGTTTAAGGGACACCAGCTTAGTCACCAGAGGGCGGGCCATGGCTTAGAATGGTTTGGGGTTGATCATGAGCCTCCTAACACTGTTATGAAGACTGGAGATGTCAACTAACCTAATGGTCTTCCTTATCCATTATGATGGCTGCTTCTCCTTTATCTAGGAGTGCACACACTAGGTGTGCCATCACCTAGTCAGGTGCTGCCTACAGAGCCTTCTGTGTCCTGGACAATAAACGCTAGTCCCTATCATTAGTTCACATATGCTTTTCCATCCTTGGCTAGCTGCCAGAGCATCCCTCCTGTGTACAAATTCAGTTATCTCTCACAGGCTCATCATCAGCTGATCTTACCGGAACAGGAGGCCTTTGCCTAGTCTGGAGCAGGGGGCTTGGGGCAGCAGTTAGAACCAGAGCCCATGGAAAAGAAACATTTTAAAAGTCTGATCCTTGCCAGACACTGTGTGTGTGTGGGGGGGTCCTGAGGGACACAGCCCTGTTCCCAGCCGCTGTTCTTCCCTTCACTGGTTTCTTCTCTTTGCAGCTTGGACCACAGACCCTGCAGCTGACACCATGGACATCGCTATGGCAACCGACACCGCCAGCCAGGGCTCCTCAGGTAGTTACGGTCCTCTGGCTTCTTCTTGTCTGTGGTCTAGACCTCCTTTACTGAGTGTAGAGAAGATGGGGACAGAGAAGGACAGACCAAGGGGGCCTGACTGCAGGAACTCTTCCAACACCAGGGTCCTTCCTGGGGAGTCCAGCCAGGATTCACTTCCTTCTTATCCTGCTTCCTCAGATGGGAAAGACACCTGGGAAGCCGTCACACAGGCTCTTTCATTCTGCCCCCTTACCCGGTTCTCTTTCCCACCTAGGAAGCAAGAACTTCATTGAGGAAGCCACTGAGTACCTCCAGCACACATCGGATCGAGAAGATCTGCGGTTGCTGCTGACTGAAGATGGGGCCTGGGAGGCCTTTGTGGCTGAGGCTGAGTTGTCCAGGTCACCTGCATTTCAGGCGCTTCCTCCCCTTTCCTGGCTTTTCTTTCCCTGCTATGTCTGCAGCAGCCTCATTCACTGTGTGCTTTCCCTATTCACATGCGAATTATCTCCAAAGCCCGGGATTGTGAATGTTCCTTAGTGAACTTGAGAGCCACTGAAAGGCTGGACCACACTATAGACACTCTATTCAAGGCTTAGGCGGGTTTTTTTTTTTCTCTCTCCTGGAGGTCAATGCCTTTAGTCTCCAATTCCCTGGAGATCAGAAATGACACCAAAGCCCCCCACCACATACTTATGCTTAATACTGGGCACTCTTTCCTGGGAATGTCCTGTATAGAAAATTCAGGTTTGGATCCTGAATTTTGCTGATTTTAAAATATCTTCAACTATGATACACTGTGGGAATGAGATCCAAGTCTCAACATGAAACACACTTTGGTATTTTTTAGACCCAGCGAACATCTTAACTCTCTATGCTCTTTTTAGCGCCTTGGTATTTGAGTGTGACCTGTCCCCTGAGGTCAACTGTGGGGCTTTACACTGAAGCATCATTTTGCAGCCTTTCACACTTAGACTATTTAGTCAGGGTTACTCAGTTTGAATGAGCTTCCTGCCAAAGTCTCAGCCAGATGTGGACAATCCTGGCAGGCAGTACATGACCAGACACTTACTGCTTGTAGCTCTGCAGCTGAGGGCAAAAGGAAGGCACTTCCGGACACACCGGCAAACATTCCATGAATTAAGGGTGACTCATGCTTCAGTCTTGCCTCCCTGTGTTTATCAGTAGAGCATCCCCCCCCCTCCGCAAATGTGCTGATGGCCAGTGTTACATTTGAGTAAGAAGGCATCTTCATCAAATGACCGACAGAACTTTTTTTTTTTTTTTTGGACAAGGTTTGATGTAGCCCACATTGGCCTTGAACTCAGACATAATCAAAACTAACCTTGAACTTTTGACCTTCCTGTCTCTACTTCCCATGTGCTGGAATTACAGACTTGTAACACCATGCCTGGTTTTATACAGTGCTAGACCCCAGGGCTTCATTATGCTAGGCAAGCATTTTACCTATTGTAAAGTTCCTAAAAAAAAATCTTTTAAAAGTTTTTTTTTTTTTTCAAAGAGACACTTCTATTTTATATGTATGAGTCTGTTTGCATGTATATGTGTGTGCCTGGTGCCCACAGAGGCCCGAAGAGGGCATTGAAACCCCCAGAATAAACAATTGTGTGTTCTCATATGGGGTGCTGGGAATCAAACCTGGGTACTCTGGAAGAGCAAACAGTGCGCTTAGCTGCTGAGTCATCTCTTTTAAACAAACAAATAAGGTTTATTATATTATTTATATATTTGATTTTTGGAGACAAGATCTCTCTAAATAGCCCTGACTGTCCTGGAACTCACTCTGTAGATCAGGCTGGCGTAAAACTCACAGAAATCTGCTTGCCTCTACCTCCTGGATGCTGAGATTAAAAGTGTGAGCCACCATGTCTAGAAATTTATTTACTTTTTATTTATGTGTGTCTGAGTGTGTGTGTATGTGTGTGTGTGTGTGTGTGTGTGTGTGTGTATGAATGTGTATATGTACATACCCATAGAGGCCGCAAGAGGGTGTCAGATCCCTTGGATTTGGAGTTATAGATCATTGAGAGCCTTTCAATATGAGTGAGTGCTGAGATTCAAATCTCAGTCCTGTACAAGTGCAACAATTGCAAAGTCAATTCTCCAGCACCCTGCTGAGCTTCTTAACATGACTTGTCCTCATTCCCCCACACTGATGGAGGGCCATTTATGAATATCAAGTGTTCATCACCAAAAGAAAGATTCTGTATGTCTGTAAAATCCCTCTTGAGCCACAGAAAGCATGCTGTCATTTGCACAGGCCACGTGTTATGAAGTCTGTAACAAACCATCTGCTTTATATTTTTTTTATAGCACTGGGCATAGAACCTAGGCCCCATGCACCTTAGATAAACACTCTACTCTTAACCTAAATCCTTTAACCTAAATAGCTAAACTCTCTTAACCCCTTGATGCCTGTTACAGAGCTGATGCAGACACATTAAATGATGCTCTCAATGCCCTCATAGCAAACATGGCTGAGGAAGACCAAGAGAGGCTGCAACAAGACCTGCAGGACACAGAGAGGTTTGTGGCTACATTTCCTGAGGTGAAACTGGAACTCGAGGGGCACATCCAGAAGCTCCGCGCCCTTGCAGACAAGGTTGACAAGGTGCACAGGGACTGCACCATCACACAGGTGGTAGCCTGCTCTACCAGTACTGTTTCTGGTATCCTGACCATCCTTGGCCTCACTCTGATACCTGTGACAGCTGGGACCAGTCTGGTACTCTTGGCAACAGGGATGGGCCTGGGAGCAGCAGCTGCAGTGACTAGTGTCTCCACTGGTGTTGTGGACTACACAAGCAAGTCATCAGCCAAAACGAGTGCCAGCCACTTGGTGTCAACCAGCATGGACAGAGTGAAGACGGTGGCGGATGCTGTAGTTCATTTGGGGCCTCAAGTCTATGCGCTATCTGAGAATTGCTGCCGAGTCCTGCGATGCCTTCGACAGAGCATCTATGCCATCAAGCTTGCCAAAGCCAGCCCCACTTTAGCAGCCAGTGCTAAGTGCCTTTTGACTATGGGGGGCCTCTCTGCCCAAAGTGGTAAGCAGGTGAAGAAAGCCTTTAGGGATATTAGTCCAGCATTGAACAGAAGATCCTGGGTCATGAATATAGCCACCACAGGTGTGTCCCTCATTGGGGATGCCATCAGTCTTGTGAAAGAATCCAAACGTTTATATAAGGGGGAAAAAGCAAAATCAGCCGAGGAATTGAGACATCAGGCTCAGGAGCTGGAGGAGAAATTGAAGGTGCTCATCCAGATCCATGACAGTTTGCAGTCAGGCTTAGCTCAGTAACATGCTTCATCCTTACAAGTAGTACAGAAGGCTGGGGAGGTGTTTGGAGCAGAGATAGAGGCATTTTGTTACAGGAAATCAACCTCCTCTAACATGATGTTCAGCTGTTTTGATTTGTATCTGAGCATGTGGGTGTAGGTGCACTCAGAGGCCAGAAGAGGGCAGCAGATCTCTGGAACTGAAGTTATAGGAAGTTGTGAGCTGCCTAATATAGGTACTGGAATCAATTCTTGTCCTCTGCAGGACAACTAGGACCTTGTACTGCTGAGCCACTTTTCCAGCCAGGGTTTGTTATTTCTGTATCTGAGCACTGCAAGGTAAGTGCAGGTTATGGAGCAAAGGGAAAGCAATGAGAGCTTGAAATAAGGGACCAGAGGGGACTAGAGAGTGTATTAGTAGAGAATACTCCAAAACAATTGATTCGGAGTAAAGAACACTTTAGGGGCTTGAGTAAAGAGGACTGTAGAGCAATGAGAAGGCCGGGAAGCTGACAAGCTGGGAATGGGAGAAAGCCAGAGGTGTGGAGGAGACACACTGACTTCCTAGGATGTCCGTGGTGCTGGTACCAAGGGTGGTGGTGAAAGCAGAATGGGTACATCAGTTACCAAGGGTCTAGGGTGGCCTAGAGGACCAGTGAAATTCCAGTGACACCCTGCAGGCAGTGCTGGAGATGTGACATGGATTGGAGTAACAGCTCAAGAAACTTTGTGGTGTGTTGAGGGCAGCTAGCTTGTGGTCGAGAGATACACCTTCTCAGAGCCACAGCTTCCTCATGAGTCGGGGTGAGGTGAGGGGTGATGGATAAGGCCACTTCTCTGCTTATCTTTGTCTCCCGTCTTGTGTCCTAGAGACTTGAGTTTAACAAATATTAATAAGTGATTCTAGGGAAATGGGACATCCCAGCCTGAAGGTCCCAGAGCCATAGAAAAGGAAAACAGAACATTGGAACATGGTTCAGGATGTGTGATCCTATAGGATTCACCCTTATCCTAATGGCTCAGGATGGGGGATCCTATAGCATTCACCCTTATCCTAATGGCTCAGGGTGGGGGATCCTATAGCATCTACCCTTATCCTAATAGCTCAGGATGGGGGATCCTATAGCACTCACCCTTATCCTAACCACTATATCCACAGCCCCTTCTGTGAGGTAGTGAACTCAGTTCAAGTGCAGAGTACAGTCTTCAGGAGGCACAAGGTCCCTGTGCTCACAGACAAGTACTAGGGGAACCAGGAATGTTAACAACAGGTTGCTCCTTCCAAGCAAGGGATGCATAACCTGTTATCCACCCAGAAGGCTGGGAGCAGACGTGGTTAATAGCTTGGTGACCTTTTGTGCTATCTTTGAGGCAAGATCACACTGGATTCTCCCCTAGACCCTTACTATGAATTTATCCATCTATAGAACCCATCTTTATGAAAGATGTCACATGTACAGAAAGAGTTTTGATGTAGTCATGTATTTATTTTCATTTTATGTGAATTGGTGTTTTGCCTGCATATATAACTGTGTAAGGGTGTCAGATCTTGGAATTACAGACAGTTGTGAGCTGCCATATGGTTGCTGGGAATTGAACTCAGGTCCTTTGGAAGAACAGTCAGTGTTTATAACTGCTGAGCCATCTCTCTAGCCCCGTGATGTAGTCATATCTTAAGTTTTATTGTGCATATGGAATTGAATTATCACCAGGAAAGTTTGCCAAATTGCAGTGTGCTTGAATATGCCTAAAATAAACTACTTGGGCGTCAGACTCCTAAAGTTTGAACCAACACTGGCTACTTGTGTTGAAACAAATTACCTTCTTGCCTCTTGCAGATCCTCAGGGACCCCTGCATAGCCTGTCCCACAGGGCAGCACTCTACCCCCAAGCTGGCTTCTTCCAGCTGACCTGTGCTGAATCCCCTTCTGGCCATTTCAGTAGTGTCCCACCTGGTCACTTCTGGAGTTGACAGTCACTAGATGACAAGTAGCCAGCCTTGGCTTGGGCCACGATATGGGGGTAAGCACAGCCTCTTCCTTGGTTCTAAAACCTATTTGGAAACACTAGGCTGCTGGAGAATGGAGTCAGATTTTTCTTTATGCTGCTCATAGGTAATGGCACAGAAATTTATTATTAATTGTGGAAGCTCAGTGTTACCTTAGGCTTGTTCTTATAACTTAAATTAACTCTTATTTTTAATCTACATTCTTCCACGTGGCTTGTTATCTCATCTCTGTTCTGTCCATTCTGCTTCCTCTGCATCTGGCTAGTGACTACACCTTTCTCCTTCCCAGAGTTCTCTCTGTTGGGGAAGTCCCACCTCTACTTTCCTGCATGGCTATTGGCCATTCACCTTTTTATTACACCAATTACAGCAATACATCTTCACACAAATATCCCATAACGGGAGGACAGAGGCTTGGTGGCCACAAAGGCATGCTCTTCCCTTGAGTATAGAGTCTCTTAGGGATGTAATTCCAGCACTTGAGAGGCAGAGGCAGGCCATTCACCTTTTTATTACACCAATCACAGCAATACATCTTCACACAAATATCCCATAACGGGAGGACAGAGGCTTGGTGGCCTTGAGAATAAAGACTCTCTTAGGGATGTAATTCCAGCACTTGAGAGGCAGAGGCAGGTAGATATCTGTTTGGGGGTTTACAAATGGACTTTACAAAGGAGACAGGACCGTAGGCAGGGCAGCTGCCAGCTACTTATTCATCTCCCATTGTTGGCCTTTGTGGTTTCCTAGGAAACTGTTTCTAGCAAGTGCTTATTGGCAAATAGAAGCTTCCAGGGTCAGGGCCCCATGCTGATTGCTTGGTGGGTTCTAACCTTTGATGTTACTGGGGCTTTTAAGGGGTGAAGCCTAGTGGGAGGTCAGGAGACTGAGACCTCCTGTGCTCTTGGCTTCCCATCTCTCCATAGGGTCTCTCCCTCCAGCAAGGACTACCACCATCATTCATTGCTGTGAAGTGATACAATTGGTGGCTCTTCTCTGTCTGTCCCTCTGTCCAGCACATCTTCCCTGACCCCTGTGATGATGGGGAGAGGAAGAGGTCACTGGGTCAGGCTGTCATGAACCTGGATGAGCTCCTGCAACTTCTGCTCCAGGTCGTGAACCTGCTGCCGCAGCTCTGCAGCAGACTCTGCCTTCCTACCCTCTTGCAAACACTTTGAGTTTTTATGGGCCAGTCTACATCCATCAGAAGGGAGACACCTTCGGTAGCTGTACCCATTGGTGTGGACCACATGGTGATCCACTTATGGATCACAAATTTCCATCACCCATCTACTTTCATTCCTAATGATTCTCCTGTGTTTGTTCCTGTGTGTTATGTGCTCTGTTCAGAACAGTTAAGAGATTTTCCTTTGTCCTGCAAGACAGACAGATATTTTCTTTTTTCAAAGGTTTATTATGTGTATGCAGTGTTCTGCTTGTAGGCCAGAAGAGGGTGCCAGATATCATTATAGATGGTTGTGAGCCACCATGTGGTTGTTGGGAATTGAACTCAGGACCTCTGGAAGAACAGAGCCATCTTTCCAGCCTCTGACAGACATTTTCAACATGTCCCTCCCTGTCTGTTTGTCTGTCTGTAGAAATAGGATTTATGGAGAGATCCATCCCTCACTTTCTGCAGCAGACACTGTAGACCAGCAGTTCCAAGGTCAAGCAACCCTTTCACAGGGGTCACCTAAGACCATTAAGATTCACAACAGTAGTAAATGACCATTCTAAAATGGCAACAAAAATGATTTTATGGTTGGGCCGCCACACCATGAGGATGTGTGTTAGAGTCGCAGTATTGGGAAGGTTGGACACTTCCAACCAAGCTCTCCAAAGCCCAGCCCCTAAGGTGGCTTCTCCCATCACCCTCACTGGTACCATGATCCCAAGGTGGGACTTCTCCCTCCCTGAGAAGGACATCTGACAGATTCACCTGACTGTGACAGGAGTGTCCCTGGGATCTCTGGCTGATGGACGTGGATCGTAGGCCCACGTTGCTAGTGTCATGTAGGAGGAGCGAATAAACAGCACATCTGTAAGGTGTCCCCAGAAGGCCTGTCAGAGGGGACCATGGCTCCCAAAGGCTCCTTTCCTCAGCAGCTGGTGATTGCTCACTGTCATCATCACAGTAGCAGAGTGGTTCCTGAGGTCGGTCCGTGGTATGCATCCACTACTGTAGAGGGCACTCCTCTGCCCACCCTCATGCCTGCCTCTCCTCTTGGACACCAGACATCCAGGATTATAGCTATGGGGCATGTTCAAATAATAGTGACCATGTGACATGGCCAGAAACAAAGGCAAAACCGCTAAAGGACTTCTGGGGCTCTTGCTATAGATACAGGTGTGACAGGAAGGCAGGCTTTCCTTTTCTCTTTCCTCCTGCTTCACAGGCTTCACGGTCCCAGTGACATCACAAGGACCATGTACAAAACAGAGCTGGGATGGTGGGCAGACACAATGAGACCAAGTCTTGGGTGACCTCACAATGGCTAACAGCATCTACACTGTTGGGTCTCAATCTTTGATGTTTTTCTTGTTTAGGGGAATAAGCCTCAGTGGTACAGCACTTCCCTAACATGCAGGGGACCCTGGATCCTCATCACTGGGGTGGGGGAAGGCTCTCTTGGTCAGCTCTGAACTTGCCTTGGTCCTGGCTCTTCTTGTCTCCTTGGGTGGGTGTCCCCTGGGTAGGTGCTTTGAGGGATCTCAGATGGTGTCAGTACTGTTCTGCTCCTGCTCAACTGGAAGCCCAGGCAGGGAACCGCCTTCTCCTGCTGTTCTGAGCTCTCCAGATAGGTGGAACTGAGCTGTCTGTCCAGCCTTCCAGTGTCAGTGGGATATTCACCTGTAGCATATCTTTCTTTGTACCTCTAGCTCCTGAATAAGGACATGGAGACTTTTTCATTAATATAAAAGCTAAGCTTAGGCTTGTTCCCAAACAACTCTTAAAATCAGTCCATTTATGTTAATCCTCAGATTCTGTCCCAGAGTTCTTATCTTTTCCTGGAAGTCCTGCCTATTCTCTCCCACCTAGCTATTGGCTGTTCAGCTCTTTATTCAACCAATCCGAAGGTACCTTAGGCAAGTGAGGAAGGACAGAGACACATCTTACAAAAGGATTGTCCTGACACCAGCCTCTGCTTTAGGAGGGACCACAGGGGTCAAGACTTGATGCTTTTCCCAGTGTCAGGTTCAAGGGCTTCTGCACAGCACACAAGCCCTGCTCACTGCTGCAGCCACTCCCTCATCACCCTCCCCTCAAATACAGGGACCTTCCAGGACTCCAGGCCTATAGTGACCCCCTCTCAGCTTATAACATTTTTCCCTGTCCCTCTCTTTTGAGATTATTACACACCACACATACCCTGCAGGCTTGCCTAGTTCCTAACAGCCATCAATGTCCTGTTTCCTAGGGCACGTCTCCACGTTACACGTGACACCTAGCCCACTTCCATTCCTCCTCCAGGACCAGTGGACTTGGCACGGTCCTGGTGGCAGCCCAGTGCCTGTAAGGAGGACCAACTATGCAGCTTCTTTCTCTAGTGCCCAGCGAGAGTCCCACAGGCAGGAGGGAGACAGCATAGGGTGTCCATGAGACTCTGAGGAGACCAGAGCAGCTTGATTTGCCCAAACAGTTGGAGAAGGACTGGTCAGCCATTCTAAAGGAGTAGACAGACAAACTGAGTACATGCAACAGGAGTTGCTTTGCTGCCCTGAGACAGAATAAGGGAGCGAATGACCCAGGTAGTAACCATGGAGACGCATGGGACAGAGTCTAAGACACATGGCTTCCTGGAGCTAACTAGGTCTGAGTGTTTGCGTCTGTCTTAGTCTATTTTGTATGTTTGGTTTTAGTTACTTTGTCTGTTTTTTATTTTTGAGACATGGTATAACTATGTAGCTCTGGCTTTTCTGAAACTCACTGTGTAGATCAGGCTGGCCTTGAACTCACAGAGATATACCTGCCTTTGCCTCCCAAGTGCTGGGATTAAAGGCATGTACCACTACATCCAGCTGTCTGTCTTACTGTAAAGGAGGGCAGAGTTGTCTGTCCTAACTGTGAGGGTCCAAATAAACACAGAAGAGCTTATATTAATTGCAGAATACTCAGCAGTTAGGTCAGGTTTATTATTAAGTAGTTCTTACACTTAAATTAATCCATTTCTATTCATCTATGTCTTGCCACGTGGGCGAGGCTTTATTGGTTCTCTAGCATCTTGCTTCTTGGGAGACTAGCTGGCATCTCTCAAGATTCCACCCTTCTCCATCCCAGTCCACAGTTTGTCCACCCAACCTTATCCCACCTTGTTATTGGCCAAACAGCTTTATTATTAACCAATGAGAGTAATACATATTCACAGCACACAGAAGGATCATGCCACAACACTTAATTTTCACTCTGCTACACAAGATGGAGCTTGCCATTTTCCCCAGCCTGAACAGAGAATGGGTGAGGCCCAGAGGTTACAAGGCTATACCTAATGCTCAGCCTTCTTTTCAGGATCCCGAACAAGCCACTGTCTCCTGCAGCCTCACTTTCCACAGACAGCCTGACAGAGAAAAGGGCCTCAAAGACAGGTTGGGTGAGCACCCCTCCAAAGTGAGAGGGCTCCTTGTATCTTGGAAAGCAGAGACTTGGTTCCCACTCAGCTTCAGCAGCAGCACCCCAGGACTGCTCTACTGACCAGGTCCCAAAGACAGGTAAACATGGACCCCTGCCCTCTGCCATCTCTGTTTCCTCCATTTCTCAACGGAGAGGGCACCCACACCAGACACCGCCCTCTGGGATCCCTTGCTCTGTCCCAAGTATCCTGTCTTCCAAACTGAGCCCTGGCAGCTTGTGGATCCCCCCACACCCAAGGGCTTCCCCACCCACTCTTGTGTTTCACAATAGCAGCCAGACCCACCTTTTCCTTCAGTACAGTTTTAGCTGTCCCTGAGTGTGGACATAAAATGGGTCCACACCCTTTTCTAGAGCTATGCTGAAGATGAGCAAGTGATGGACCTGGACATCTTCCCCAACTGACCGAGGAGTCCTGGGAGGACCCAGGTCTCAGGAGTGTGGGTACTGCCACTGGCTGTCTCTGTGTGACAGCCACAGACGCCAGAAGAGGCAAAGCCTCCGACTTTGAGCAGCCCAGATCCTTGTCCAGTCTCTCACAGGACCAACCTCAGGCGGATTCTCCAGATTCTGCTCTGAGCACTTCATGTTATGTGTTCACAACATGTTCACACATGTTGTGTGTCCTCCATGGTCTTTAAGAAGAAATAAATCTACTACTTCAGGCTCAGGGAAACTTCCAGAGATCACTATCCATAGCTCCTGGGTTCTGATCAGCCCTGTCTCTCTCCAAACACACCAGCCTCTCTTTGCCCCTCATTCAGTCCTGGGCTCTGGATAGGTTGATGCTGATACTTGTCTGCTGACGTTGGTGAGCACCGCACTTGGAACCATTCTGCATTGCTTCCTCTCAGGAGTTCCCAGCATGCTCTATGGCTCATGTGCTCAATACCTCATGTCATCTTTCAAGGAGGAGACAAAGTCCTTTGCTCTGCCAGAGACCTGCAGCTGGATGGTAGTGGGACATCTCTGGTGTGTCCAAGAAGAAGGAACAGAGGGGAGTAGGTCATCAGGGGCCAACATAACCCCGTCATTTGATGCTCATTTCATTATAGACAAATGTCACTGGACCTTGGTGGTTCTCACTGCTTTAGGGAGGGGGAGCAGGTGACTAATCAGGACCCAGACACTACAGTTTGCAACACATTTATTTCATCGTCTGGAGTTTTACAGTCATCCCCTATCATACATATCTTTCTCCATTCTACAAATTAGCGTGCAATCGCCACATTCCGTAAGGGGATGTGGTGTGAGGTTGCAGATGGGAGACTTGGGTGAGGAAGAAGCCACCAGCTTTCACTCCACACCTCAGAGACTGAGTCCAGAGTCAGGCCAAGAGGCAGCCTTTGACAGGAGACTCT
Source organism: Sigmodon hispidus (assembly GCA_004025045.1). Taxonomy (NCBI): domain Eukaryota; kingdom Metazoa; phylum Chordata; class Mammalia; order Rodentia; family Cricetidae; genus Sigmodon; species Sigmodon hispidus. Next base: position 130,512 of record PVIH01002580.1, read on the forward strand.
TGTGACCAGGCTTCCTGGTAGAAAATTATTTGTTTCAATCACAAAAACCCCTTGTTCTGTGACAGCTGGGGAACCTGCATGGGACTGAATTAGGGCCTCTGAATAAGGATGACAGTGGAATGGTGTGGGCAGTTTGTGAGGCCTCTGGCAGTGGGACCAGAATTTATTCCTAGTCTATGAGTTGCTTTGTGGAGCCCATTCCCTACAGAGGAACACTTTACTCGGCCTTGAAGTGGGGGAAGGAGCTTGGTCTTGCCTCACTGGATATGCCAGACTACTTTGAGTTGTTCTGGGAATTCTTACCCTCTCTGAGGAATGGATGAGGGGATGAGGTAGGAGGAAGCTGGGGGAGGACTGGATCGAGGAGTGGGAGGGGATACATGGTGGGTATGTTAAGAAACCTTTTAAATAATGATAATAGAATCTTGTTCTTACTCTTGATTCTTTCTTTTTCATCAGCATGACTTTAGCCTGGAATAGAAAAACACTCTGAGATGCAAGATCATGTGATTGTCCCCTGAGCCACAAGCCAACCATGATGGGGATCCCTTGGTCAGTCTGAGGTATGGGCTGGAACTTCCATAGACCCTTGGATAGTCAGGATGGGACCACAGACTCTTTCAGAAAGGTTGGGATGCCTCCTTTCCATATTACTCTATTTCTAACTCCAGAGACACAAGCAGAGCCCATCCCACCTAGAGATCATGAGATCTTCTGAGGAGATGCTGAGCATGAACAGTGGCAGCATAAGACAGTCATGGCAATATCTGCCATTTCAGAATGGTGCCTCTGACTGAAGCTTTGGTCCAGAGAAAATGTCAACCGATAGAAATATGATCCCAACCCAATGGAAGTGATGCTGATTCTACTTCATGTTAATATCAGCCTCACCAAGTGCAGGGTGTAGGGTTCAGCACCAAAGGGCCAGGTCACCACGGTCAGCCCACCCTAGGGAACACCCAAGAGAAGGGACATGGCTCAGACCAGATGGACAACTAGGACCACGAGAGACAACTCTTCCAGAACTGCAAAGCCCGGGAAGGAATTGCATTCCATGCTGACAGACCATTCTGAACCAGTCCAGATCCCCAGTAAGAGAGAATTCCTCAAACTGTCAAAGTTCTGAAAATGTTTCTTGTTCTCCTGTTCCTGAGATGAGTCATCACACTTCAATCCCATAATATTGTTGCCTAGAGGCAAATTAAGTCAGGAGACCAGTGCCCAGAGGAAGCAGTGTGACATTACTCGCACCATTGCTGCCTCAATTCAGCCAGCAGGAGTCTAAGCATCCAGAGTGGTCATGAGAAACTCCTATCTGCTGATCCTACATAGACTCTCTGTCAATGCATGGCAGGAGAGTCTTTGCAAGGGGACACCAGTGCTGTCAGCATTAGAGACATGCCTAGTGTCCTTGGGATTAGCTGAGACTGACTCTGATGATCATATGGCAGTGCTCCCTCTGTGACCTATGGGAGCCCACCAGGCTTCCCGCATCCTTCTGCCTGGCATCGTGCTCCATCAGAGACAACAGTACATGGTCTGGACTCTGCTCCTTTCTTTGCCCCATGCCTCCTTCTTCTGTTGCAATTGACTGATTTATACTCAATTGATCCAAACCAAGAGGTTGATATTTATTGAACACAAGTCTTTAAACACAGAGAACAAAAAACAGTTAATCTCCGGTACCACCTGGGCCAGCATGTGTCCCCATTTTGAGAGGAAGCTGAGGGTCACAGGCTGAGTCTTTGTCATCACATGTGTTGACTCCAATTCAAGAGTTGTTTGTCTTCTTATGCAAGAGTGCCTCAACTCTCTACCCCCAGAACCCACCACTGACCCATCACAGCACACAGACATTCAGTTCAGTGTCACTGGATCTCAGGTGACCTTGTCCCTTTAAGGCTGGCTACTTCTCAAGACCTCCCCTCTCTCTGCTGTCACCACCACCACCATCCTCCTCTTTATCATCATCATCACTGCCTCTGTCACTAAGCAGAGGTCACTGCCTGGAGGACACTGGGTGAGCTGATCACGCTCATGCTGGGAACAATATCCAAGAGGTCACAGGGACCCATCCCTTGAAGGCTTTCTGTATTCAGAATTCCCACTCTGGCTGTCTCCCATTTATCCTCCTCAGGCTTGCCTGCCTCCTCATTGCCCGTTCCTACATAGCTCTCCCTGTTCAGACCCACCATGTTTCTGTAAGGTCCCCCACTCTTTAGGCTACTCTGACCCCTTCTTTTACACCCCAGTTTCTGTCTTCTCTAGGAATCAATGGCTATCAGCACTGACCTTGCCATGCTGGGCCCCAGAAATACAAACTCCTCATATTAAGTATATGTTGTTTGGCCTATGGCTTAGGCTTATTGTTAGCTGGCTCTTATATCTTTTTGTTTTATTAATTTATGTCTTGCTACATAGCCCATGGCTTGCCCAAATTATTTTCTGTATTGTTTTTGGGTGGTGGGATCACATTATTTTGACTCTGCCTTCTTTCTCTTGTGTCTATGCTTGGATTTCCTGCCTGCTTCTAAGTGGCTTGCCATAGGCCAAAACAATTTCTTTATTATATCTAATGAGAATTTACAACATATCAAAAGACACCCACATCAAGTCTTTGTGTCTGTAGTGCACACAGATGTCCCTTCCATGATGTCACAGACTGAGAAAGACATGGAATGTTGAGCTAAGGTTCTTCTTTTGTGTGAGGAGGATGGGACTGTGGCTGGTACCCTAGAGGTGGGCATTCTACTGTGTGGTCTGACCTTGCCCAGGAAGGTGAGACTTTCACTCTTGGTTGCTGGGGTGTATGAAGCAGGCAGCAGCTTCTTACTGAGGTCCTGATATGTAGCTACTGAGCTGATACACACAGGGAGATTCCAGTGCACCCAGGGAAAGATGTTTCAATGTGATGGGACATCTTATGCCCCCCCACCTACTCATCCTCCCATGTTGAAGAGAAAGAAGATCAAGGAGAGACATGAGCTCAGGACACAGTGTATACTTGAGCCATGCTGGGCTCTGCTTGTTCCATTCTCCTGCTCCTGCATAAGTACAAGAAAGGGTGGAAACCTTCAGATGAGATCACCAAGGTCCTCAGGGCTCTATTTAAGTGCCCGTCTGCCTGAGACCTGGCCAGCAGAATCCCATGGAAGGTGGCTGTGGAGGGTTCCCTTTCTCCAGACCTTGCAGTTCATATGCCCTGGACATCCTGAGGTTGGTTCATGGTAATAGTTATTGCCATCAAGACCAGAAAGGACAAATATGGACTTGTGAGATGCAACAGCTTGGGAGTTGTGATATACACTGTGCCTCTGAGCATATGTCATTGCAAGGCCCTCAGCGAGTATGTGTCTTGTTGAGGACACCGTGAAGCAGGCTGAGCAGGTGGGTGGCAGGCCAGCCTCCCGTGGGCCTCTGCCCAATCTCTAGGTGATAGAAAGGAGACAGGCTGTGCTGTGTATTAGTGTGGACAGGGCACGACATTGGGCATGGATGGATAAGCTGCCCAACCACATACTCAGGACTGTGAGCCCTGTCATCACAAGGACAAAGACTAGACCCCGGGTGGAGGTAGAGGAGATAGATTATCTCTGTGTCTGTAAAAGTAGAAGATCCTAAAACTGTATAGATCAGAACTCACAAAAATCCATCTGCTTGGACTCCCAAGTGCTGGATTAAAGCCAGGCACCTCCACAGCTGGCTCTCTGTCTTATTCTTTACCTGGAAAAGACAAGAGCCTGCCATGTTCCCCAACCCCATAGGCTCAGCAGAGACCAGGTGAGGCTCAGAGGTTACAAGACTGCCACCCACTGCTCAGCCTCCTCCCCAGCTTCCTGGAGAAGCCATGTCTCCTGCAGCATAAGTTCACACACAGAGTCTCACTTAGCATACAATTCAGAGACATTTCGGGTGAGGACCCTCCCTAACAGGTGGGCTCCCTATATCTCAGAAGGCAGCCTTTGCCCCCATCTTGATAAGTGGTTGTACCCCACAACCAGCTTTAATGACAAGACACAAGGGATGGGTAGGATCTATCCCTGCCTTCCTCTATCTCTGTCTCCTCCATTTCTTAATGGAGAGGGCACCCACATCAGTCACGGTCCCTCTGGGATCCCTTGCTCTGTCCCAAGTATTCTGTCATCCAAGCTGAGCTCTTGCAGCTTTTGGATCCCTCCTGAGGGCTTCCCAAATCCATCTTGTGCTTCCCAATAGCAGCCAGACCCACCCCTTATTTCATTGCAGTTCTAACTGTCCCTGAGTGTGGACATAAAATTGGTCTACACCCTGTTTTAGAACTATGTTGAAGATGGGCAAGTGATCAACCTGGACACCTTCTCCAACTGACCAAGTAGTCTTCTGGTGGAATTTGAGCAGGACTCAGGTCTCAGGAGTGTGGGTACTGCCACTGACTTTCTCTGTGTGACAATCTGACAAAGGCCAGAAGTCAAAAGGAGAGGGAAAACCTCCTCTGAGCAGCTCAGATCCACATGGAACCCCAGATTTAGGTTCTGAGCCACACCGTCTCCCACTTCTTGTCCACTCTCACAGGACCAACCTCTGGCTGACTCTAGAGTCTTCTCTGCACACCCCATGTTGTTTGGGGATTTTCTATTGTCTTTAAGAAAATCTACCTCTTCAGGGTCAGGGCTTACTAGAGATCACTCTCCACAGCTCCTGGTTTCTAAAAAGCCCTGTCTCTACCCAGTCACACCTGCCTCTCCCCACCATGTGGAGAGCACAAAGATTCTCATGCATCCATCACCAGGGAAACAAAAAATGTTAAGCCAATAGTATTTTCTTTTTACAGAAAAATTTGTATAACTTTTTTCCACTCAGAAGTCTTGGAGTTGGAGGCTATTGGTAACCAGTTATCTAAAGGGCCCGGCCATATGGAGCTTCCATATGCAGAACTGGATTATTATTTAATAGTCTAGATAATAGTCTTTAGATTATCATATATTCAGTGTTCCTTCAAGCTGTCACAACCTGGATTAGAGGTGGCTAATGATCCCAATGACCTCTACTCTATCTATATGACCAAGTGTGCTAGAACCTTCTCTAGGTCTTATACTCATTCAGGTAGCCTATCACTAGAATGCCTCTTTTTGGAAGAAATGACATATACTTTGAAATATGTTCCAGTGTAAATATGACTCCTCGTGCACCAGGAATTGTATTGCTTTAGAAAACTCTTTTTCTTATTTTGTGATATTTTAAAATATGCTCACATCAAATGGCCTGAGATCAGACTCCGGAATTTGGATCCTACCTGGGTACCAAGTCAGGTTGATCCTTTTTTCCCTTTTACGTCTTATGCATGTATCACTGAAGGCTGTAATGCATGCAGGAACAGCCTCACAAAACCTCTCAGTATAGTCCTGGACTCTGGATAGGTTGATGCTGACACTTGTCTGCTGACGCTGGCGACCATGGCACTTGGAATCATTTACGTGGAACCATCCTGCATTGCTTCCTTTCAGGAGTTCCCAGCATGCTCTATGGTTCATGTCCTCACTACCTCATGTCCCTCTCTCATGCCATCTTTATGGAAGAGACAAAGTCCTCTGCTCTGCCAGAGACCTGCAGCTGGATGTCTGTGGGACAGCTCTGCTGTGTCTAAGAAGAAGGAACTGAGGGGAGTCGGTCATCAGGGGCCAACATAACCTTTTCATTGGATACCTATTTCATCATAGACAAATGTCACTGGACCTTGGTGGCCATGTTCTCACAGCTTTAGGGAGAGAGAGCAAGTGACTACTCAGGACTCAGCCATTAAAGTTTGCAACACATTTATTTCACCATTTGATTGGAGTTTTTGGATCATTCCCTAAAATGCATATCTTTCTCCATTTTTACAAACCAGTACATAATCACCACATGTGCTATGGGGCTGTGCTGGGAGGTTGTAGATGGGAGAGTGGGGTAAGGAAGTAGCTGCCAGCTCTCACTCCACACCTCAGAGACTGAGCACAGAGTCAGGCCAGGATGAAGGCTTTGACACAATGCACTATTGACCACGCTTCCTGGCAGAGAGTTAAGTTTTGTCATTTGGAGCAACCTTTTATACTCTTGATTCTTCCTCTTCCATCACCATGTCTTTAGCTTGATAGAGAAAATCACAGTGAGATGCAGGATCATGTGAATGTCCCCTGAGCCACTGACCAACCAAGATTGGGATTCCTTGGTCAGTCTGAGGCTTGATCTGGAACATTCCTAGACTTTGATCAGTCTGGATGAGACCATAGACTCTTATACCAGGGGCCAGGACACTTCCTCATCCCTATCTCTAGCTCCAGAGACACAAGCAGAGCCAAATCCACCTGGAGATCCTGAAGAACTGCTATGGAATTGCTCCGCATGAACAGTGACAACATAAGCCAGTCATGCTAATATCTGTCATCTCAGAATGGTGCCTCTGCTGATACCTTTGGTCTAGAGGAAACTTCAGCTTATGGGAATGTGATCCCATCTAACTGAAGTTGTCTTAAATCTATGCTGTGTAAATAGTAGCCTTACCAAGTGGAGGGGGAGGGGCCAGCACAAAGGTGGCAGGCCACCATTGAATCCCTCCCCTAACAAGCCCTCTAGAGAAGATACCTCTCAAGTGGTCTCCCTTACTCTGGGGTCTATGGAGGAGACAGAAATCTTTCACATGAACAAGTGACATCATGGTTTGTGATATCATCTGAGGGACCATGACAGACAAACCCCCTAGGACTGAAAGCACAGAGAAGGAAATGCATGCAATGCTAACAGCCCAGTCTGAACCAGTCTTGTTCTCCAGAAGAAGAGAAATCCTCAAACTCTCAAGGGTTTTGAAAACATGACTCTACTCCTTAAGCATCTGAGAGAAGTCGCAACACTTCAAACACCATGACAGTGTTGTCCTGTGGGGAAGGGAAGCTAGGGGATGTGTGTCTAGAGAAGCTAGTGAGTCAACATTACACAGGCTTGGTGTGTCAGATCCAGGTTGGCCTTACATCAGCCATCTTGAGTCCAACCATCAAGAGCAGCCATGAGAAACCTCCACCTCTCCTTCTTCCTGGCCCCCAGTCATTGCAATGGGATGAAGGGTTTCTCAATGGTCCCTGTGCTGTGGACAGTAGGATCAAGCCTGCTGTCTGTGGTGTTAGCTGACACCAGAACACTCTCTGTTGATAATGTCAGCATTATCCTGCTCACTACTCCTTCCTCTGAGCGCTGTGGCAGCCCTCCAGCCTTCCTGCCTACCTCAGCCTGGTGTTTACCCATAGCTTTCTATCTCAAAACGGCCTGAGTTATTCAGACTAATTTTGTCTTTCGGTCCATGCCACCTTATTCTTTGGTAATTTACTGATTTATACCCACTTTTCTAGGCCAGGGAGTTAATATTTATTGAACAAAAGGCTATAGAGAACAAGAGGACCAAAGCCAGCTGCTGTGAGACGCCATCTTGGCCATCACACTTCCCCCTAGTGTGAGAGGAAGCTAGGGTCACGGGCTGAGTTTCTTGTCACAGTTAACTCCAAATCCAAAGTTGTTTGCAAATCCACTTCAACTCTCTACCCACGAAGCCGCTACTGACCTGCCACAGCTCTGACTTCACTTCAGTGTCATTGGTCTCTCGGCTGACCTTGTCCCTTTGAGGGCTGGCTACTTCTCAAGACCTCCATCATCTTCAGATTCATTATCATTATCGCCACTGCCACTAACCAGTGGTCACTGCCTGGGGGACACAGGGTGAGATGGTCCCTCAGATGCTGTCACCCTTGGTCCCCTGCTGTGGCTTCACCTCCCACTCTGGCTCTCTTCCATTTCCTCCTCCCCAGGCTTCCTGCCTTCTCATTGCTTGTTTCGTGCTGTCCATCTTCATCCCCCCCACCCCCACCCCGTGACATTCCCCATTCCCTCGGCCACTCTGGCTCCTTATTTAGACTCCACTTTCTGTCCTCTCCATGACTCCCTGGCTATCTGCATTGACCCTGTTCTACTCAGCAACAGAAATACAAACTCCTTCACTTTCTGTTCCATAGACTTGATCGCACACTAATTTTCTCTTAGCAGTATGCCGCCCCACCCCCACCCCCGTGCATTCATCTCCCCTGAACTCTTATCTGTTTAGGGGAGGGTTCACTTAGGTGGATTTGACTGCAGAGCCTTGTAGATCTCCTCAAATCCTCCCAACTTCTCTTTAAATACGTGAGCCAGTTCTCGTAGTGCTTTTGCTGATTCTGTCTTTGCCCCGCCATACAAATCCATTGAGTCAGACACCAGGTGGTAGACATCAAATCCAAGCATGATACTAGAAAAGCCTAATCCTTTACACTTAACTGCTCTGGCTATTGGGGAAACAGAGTGTGCAACAGACTCCGTCACCTGTCCAGAAACTTGGGCAGAGATTCTTCTAGTGCTTGTGAGCCTCCTAGCCTCTGATGCAGAGCGAGCGCTGGTTCTGGCTGTCCTGCTGGCTTGGATCTGATCCTTGAGGGTTTTCCAGGCTCCGAAGAATCCCACAGACATATTACAAAGTTTGACTGTAATCTTAGGTATTATCATGAGAATGTTTTTCAAGATTTCCATGCTGGCTCCAACCAGGCGCTTGGCTTCATTTTCATCTGATATTCGGCTTGATTCTTCCACAATGGCAATGATGACACTGGCCACAGATGCTGCTGCTCCTAGACCCACTGAAGCTGCTGTGACCACCAGACTGGTCCCTCCTGTAATGGGTGCCAGAAATAATGCAATGACTCCAGAGGTAATGCTGGCAGAGGTGGATGCCACATTGGAGATGGTGCAATTCTTGTGCACCTCGTCAAGATGGTCTGCCAGGTCTTGGAGTTTCCTAATATGTTCTTCAAGTTTCCTTTTCAGCTGAGGATATTCTTTCAAAAATCTCTTTTTCTGAAGCTCCTTTTTAAGACTGTCATTTTCTTCTGTGGGTGCCTGTTCTAAACGCTTCTTCAGTGCATCATGCAGTGCAGCACTCTCCTCTCTGTGACATAAAAGGTCAAGTGTATGAACAAAACAGTTATTTTTTTTAAAGCTAAAACCTTGTTCAAACTTAACTTTCAGTTTACCATCCCAAGAGGGTGTAATTTTGCAGAGATCCATAATTTCACATTCTAGCATCAGTGTCATCACTACCTGTGGGAACCCCACAGATGAGCATAGGAATGGGATTATAGCAAATACTCTTTAACTCAGTGAGTTGTTTGTGCTATAAGGTACTTTCCTTCCCCAGGAGTCACCTGTCTGTCCCTGGCTGCCAGAAAGTCATCTGCAGTTCCTTCAGTACCAAGCCTGCAGGAATGCCCACGCTTGCCCAGAGAGCTCTGCTGTGGGACATACAGACCAAGCATGCCAAAAATGGATTTCTCAAACTCAAAGGTTCAGAAACCCAAGGAGTCAGTTCAGAGCTCCACATCTGTCCTCCCAGGATAATTCATGGCGGCAACACATTTGCTTTAAAAACTCCTCTATCTACAGATCACTGTGTCAGCATTAGGGTAGATTTGGGTCCCATCTGTAAGATACTTCACTAAATATCTATAAATGTTTCCAAGTGGGGAAATGCAGGATCTGAGATACATCTGTTTCCAAGAATTTTCTTAAATATTTTTAACCTTAAAGATGTGGGGTGTGGTGAAAACTTTGTGTCACTTCTGACTTGCAGAGGAACTGGAGGCCAAAACACTGACATTAGAAAGATCCCCACGAGGCTCTTGTCACGGGAATTGATCTGCTGTTTGTGTCCCTGTAAGGGATGTGCTCTCCTTTGCCCTTCCTGACAGGCGTCTGTAAGTCCCTAGGTCTCTGTGTGACTAGAATGGCTCCATCTCTGTCCTCTAGGGCAACACTCTTGAGCAGTGTCCTCCTGGCTATGGACCTGCTTCAGGATGAATATCCTTTCCTAGAGTGGACTTCCTGGTGTGAACTGGTCATGTGATTTCCTGGGGTAATTATACTCACGTAATTTGTCACACAATCAATTCAGGACAACCCTGCATTCTGAGGACAAGTTCCCCTGATTTCAGCATGTTGAATATTTTCATTGGCTCCTTTTAACCCTCTGTGCTCCATGATCAACTGTAACTCTGTGGTCATTATCTTATATGTCTGTTCTATGTGTGATTCTTGTAGATTCTCAATCCCAGTCATTTTGGAATAGGTTTTTATTAATAGCTGGTGTCAAATTTAAAAAGAAGCGTCACTGAGACTCTTTCCTCAGACTTCATCATCTATTTCTGAGATTTTAAAATTAAACCCAAAACAAACCCTCAGAGCCTTAAGAGGTTTTCCAGAACATTTTGTCTTCTGTCTGCTCCCTGCAAATTCCCAAATTTCTTTCCCTCCATGGCTGGGGCTCATGAGGTCAGTGGTTTCCTGTGTGACTGAGAAAGGCCAGATGCCACTAACCCTGTCTTCAGGCAGACTCCAGCCCTCACTCACTCCTGACCCACCACCTGGCAGGTCTAGTTAGTGTCCTGCTGTCCTGCTGACAGAGGTCATCAGGGTAACAGACACCAAAGCTGGTGAAAGTGTCACATTTTAGCACAGCAAGTCCATGTGTAAAGATGTAAAGGACTTTGGGACGGACCACTTATAGTAACAAATAGGCTGTACATTCCCTAAACTTGCTCAAGACAGTAAGGAAAGTATTTTTCTCTGAGATGGTGACTCCAGATTCTGCAAACTGTCCTCCAGTCACACTGACTCTGCACTCTTGTCTCTTACTACATGTCCTTCCTGATATACAACAGAAGAGTACCTCAAACAACACCCGAACACACAGCCTACAGTGGGTACACCCAATCACAATGCTGTACACCTATAGAGCATGAGATCAGAGCAGAGGAGATACACACTCCTTTCCCCTGCACGTCCTCTGCTAGGCCTCTGCTCAGTGCCTTCAATCCCTCTGTCCTTCCAATCCTGCTGTCCTTGCTTTCTACCCACACCTCCATTCTAGGGTCACTCATACTTCCTCCTGAGCTATGCCTGCGACCCTGGTCGCTGGCATTTGGGAATTGCTGGCACTTGGTTTACCATCCCTGATCTGTTTCTCAGCCCACACTATCATCACCAGGTCCTTTCAGACTGAATTCCCAATCTGAAACACAGCTGGGGCTCCAGATCTCAGTAAGGACAGTCAGGGTCAACCCAGCTCTGTGTAGCTTCACTGTGGACTCCCTGTCTCCTCAGCCCAGCAGAAGGATCCTGCTGTTACTGCTCCTCAGGTAGGAGGAAAGTGACTGAGAGAGACCTTGGGGACACAGTTTATCATGTCTACACTTTTCTGACCTGTCTCAAAATAGATTCTTGGTTTCTCAGTCCCAACGGAGCCCGTTGGCCCTGGTCTCTTCTCACTTTCAGAAGTAGTCTTAGTGATAATACTCAGGGCCACCCTTCATGTACTAACCACATGCTGAGATCCACATTGATCTTATTTTCTCACACTACAGTTTCATGGTGGTGAAACTCAGGAGGTGCTAACTAACTAGTCAAGGTCACATAACCAGTAGATGGCAGAAATGATCCTCACACCTTGAGCAATATATTCAGTCAACCTGAGGCGTTTTCCACCAAGGAATAACCTGGTGGAAACACTCCTCTTGGATGTTGAGAAGCAGTGTCTATAACCCCACCCCTGGAACTGCCTAGAGTGGTATGCATGCCCAGGAAAACCCTCATCTTCATGGTCCGGTGGGCAGTGCTGAGGCACCATGCAGGTAACCTTGACAACTCTGCTTCCTTCACAAATGCCTTCCAGGCTGCACGTTGAGTTATCAGGCTCCTCAGATCCTCTCTGCAGAATGTGTCCGTGAGAAGATCAGTGAGTTCCTCCACGATGCGTCCTGTCACTATATACCAAGAGAAAGAATGAGGTTAGAAGACAATGTGGAAGGGACTCAAGGTCAAGTCGCAGCAGGTGGGAAGATGCCATGTTCCTGAGCACTTGTCCATGGACCTAATGGAGCCATCTGTGTTGGAGATTCAGTTATGTCCCCTACAAACATATGTAAAAGCTCTTAGGATCAGCAACTGTGTTTGGAGACAGAACCTTTAAGGAAGTAAAATAATGAAGCCCAAATGATGCCATGAAAATAAGGCACTTCTCAGTGGGCCTGGGGTCCTTATGACAAGGAGATACCATATGTCAACTGTCTATTTCCTATCCATCATTTCATTATCTATCTGACGTACACACGTGTCTCTCTGTGTTCACCACCCTCTGCATCTATTTCTCACCTTGATCCTGCTCCACACATACAAAGAGACACCATGTGCAGATATGGTGACCCTGCTCCCTCTGCACACCTGGAAGAGGAGCTTATTGGGACCAACTTGCCATATGTTCACCACAGATGCTGGCTTCCATTCCTAGGATTCAGAGGTCTTTTGTTGGAAGTGCCTTGTTCCATCCACTGTGAATGTACACTGTTGTCCCAGTGACTTCAAATGTGACTCTTCAGCCACTAATTTGTTCTCCATTATCTCATTGTGTCAGTGGTAGATTTTTTTAAAAAACAATATGCAATTAGCATCAGAGTTTATTGAACATTGGAAGGATTTAGGGCTCTCTGATGCCAGGGAGAAAATCATGTATGACTGCTTGACTCTTGCATAGTACATGACTCCATAGCCAGTACCCACAAAGAGACTTCCCCAGGGTTGGCTGCCAGCTTGGAATGGACCCTTGTCACATTCAGTCACACCAACAGAGGCTTTGTCCATTGAAGTAATGGCTTTTAAGGAGCAACAAAGCTCTGGGCTTTCTCCTTCACAAGCTGGAGACTAGCTTGCCCAGATCTTTCACCTAATACAGCCTCCCACTCTTCACGGCAGGGGCAGGAGCCTCCATCCAGTCTCCCAACCTCATTGACAGCCACAGCCATTTGGTGACGTTGAACTTCCTACTGCTCCTTTGGTCTCCAAATGAAAAATGTCAAACATTTGTCATTTGTTACTGTCCGACTTGCTCTTTTATTGTAGATCTGCATAAAGAGTCACCAGTAATAACCATTCCACACACTCAATATTACACTGTCTTGAACTTTTCCCCATCAAAGAAATTAGTTCATTGCTTTCAATTTAGCCTTTTGTAAGTTCTCAGAATATGGATAGAATGTATCTAGGTTCTTTGCCAAAATATCACAGTAATGACCTGTAGACCTGTTACTAATAAAGTCTTTGTATCCCTCTGAAGCTGCATGATCCAGTATCCACACTTCTGTATTGTGCTCAGTAGGTCTGCCTTCCAGGATCCTGCTACACTGTCCCATTGGCTATGCTTACAGCATTCAACTGCACTTCTGGTCCAATGTTCGAAACTCTCCTACATTCCTCACAGACAATATACAAACAGGACATAGTTACTCTCTATATTACATGTCCTCCACATTTGTAGGTTTGTGTGTTTCTGTGGAGAAAGGGGGGATCAGTTTCTTCACGGCAAGAGCCCACTCTATGGTGCTGACTTCTGTATTAGTTCCTCTTCAGTTGCTGAGATAAAACACCATGACAGAAATACATTAAGGAACATTCATTTGGTTTCCAGATCTCTAAGGATAAATGTCCAGAGTGTCAGTGAAGTGACAGAAGCAGGTGCTGGAAGCTGAGAGATCACATCTCACCTGCACCTAAAAAGCACAGAACGTACTTGAAGGGTGTAAAGCTATGGACTCTATTTTATTTTATATTTTTAGCTTATTTTATTTTAGTGTTGAGACGAAGTCTCACTATATAGCCCTGGTTGGCCTAGAACTCAATATGTAAATCAGTCTGGCATCAAACTCAGAGATCCACCTACCTCAGAACCAATAGGGCTGGATTTAAGTCTCAAATACTGCACTCAGAGGAGCTATAGGTCTAAAAACCCACCCCCATGAATGTACTTATTCCAGGAATGATTCATGTCCAATAACTCCCATAACCTCTGTAAATGGTAGCACCAAATGGAGACCAAAGGTTCAAATGCATGAGCTTCTGGGGATTGTTAGTAAGAACAGCACAATTACATACATAATCACCACACAGAGGTGGACAACTAAGGTCATAGGGACCTGATTTGGACAAGTCAAAGGTGCAGCATTTCCTTCTGTATTGGAACCTTTGTGATCTGAAGACAGTCAGAAAAAAGGAAATTAGCTACCTTCCAACGCCATGAGTGAGTCTCAGTCCTCAGCACAGGCCTGGGATTTCAGAGAAGTTTTCCTCACAGATCCTTATTTGTCCAGGCTGGAAAGAGGAAGAAAACAAATGTAAGATGCAAATGGGACAGCTGAGGGGAGTCAGGTGGGATGGGCCAGAGGCACAGTGGTCCCACTAGGTTGGGCGTAAAGGACTGAAGGACTGACAGGCAGAGGGCTTCTTCTCCAGCTGGCTCTGGACCACTACTTCTCATGCCAGTCATCTGGTCTACCTTCTCTCCTCTTTCTGGCCAAGTCAGAATCTTCCTTTCCTGTCAATGTCTAAGAAGGATGTGACCAGCTAGGAACATAGCCTTAAAGATGCTCTGTCAATTATATGACAGGAACACATGTGAATTAATGTTAATAGGAAAGATCTACTGTATGTCTTTGACACATAGAGATTTTTCCTCATATACACCTTATTAGAGGACCCACATTTTCCATGAGATGAGGATTCCTGCGAGCCACATTGTAATGCTGACTGAAGATCATAAGGAGTTAATGACACCCCTCCATATTTCACAGTGATGCTGCCTTGGGACTTGACCCCAAGTTGTTTTCATGGACACCCCACCTTTTAGATATGAATCTCCAATCTCTAAAACATACAGCAGAGTTTCCTCCCCTCACCAAGTGACTGTGAGTGGCTTCTCACCCACAATAGGGCCTCTGCCATTGAAGGGCTAAATTCTTGGGTGCTTCAATGTCCTCCCAAAGTCCACACCCTTCTTGTTCTGCAGAATTCTGCATCCCACCAGGGCTGGATTCCTGTCAGATGCTCTTTCTGTCCCTGCTCTGGCCCATCCAGTCCTCTGCCCTCCTCTCTAAATGTTCAACCTTAGGCAGTTCCTAATCATCATTGAAATGAACACTCTCTTGAAAATTTTTGTGCAGTAAACGAACTGGGTTCTTGGAGCTAAATCCCTACAGAGAAACACCTTGCTCAGCCCTGATACTGTTGAGGGAGGGGCTTGGTCCTAGCTCAGGTGGATATGCCAGACTGCTTTGACTCACCTTGGGAGTCCTTACCCTCTGTGCAGAACAGATGTGGTGTGGAGGTAGCAGAGCTGGGGGAGGACTGGATGAGGGGAGGGAGAGGGAACAGTGGTGGGTATGAGAAAAAACTTTTAAATTAATATAAAGAGAGATACATAATTGGAACACAAAAAAATCTGTATTGGGGATTACTTACAGTAAGATATTTCTAGAAAAAATTAACTAGATCACAGAATATCAACCTTTAAGTTTTTCATAATTATAAATGAAGTATCAGAACATATACTCATACATGTACTGTTTGAAGATCGGCCTCCTCCCTAGACTTACTAGTGCATAGTGGCCTTAAATAAACAGTAGATCTAACTGCACATGGGTAACTTTAGCCCTGGAGAGGCTGAAGCAAGGTGGTTTCTGGCAGTCTGAGGCCAGATGAGGCTTCAGACAGAGGCCCTAGTTTTAACAAAGAACAAACACCACTGAGGTCTGGGGCTAGGGCTACATTTCTATGGTGGAAAGCCCTTGGGTGTGTATGAGGCCCTGGGCACAATCCATATTGCCACACATGGCCAAGATACTCAGCTCCTCTCCCTACAGGCATGCCCTGCTCTGGATGTCCTATTTCCTAGGGCTTTTCTCCATAATGACACCCACCCCACCTTATCCTTGCCTCAGGAACAGTGGCCCTAACATGATCCTGGTATCATCCCCTTGCTTGTACCAGGACCAGGTCTGCATCCTCTTTCTCTACGTCCCAGCAAGGGTCCCTCAGGCACTACTCATCTTCAGCAGGGGTATTGCAGAGTGTGTTCACAGAGACTGTGTGGGGTCAGAAAGGCTTGCTTTGTCCAGATGATTGGAAATTGACAGCAAAAAAGAAATAGATGGACAATCCAGGGTCTATAAGCACCAGGACTTGTTCTGCTCCCATGAGACAGAATGACCAGGCAGAAAGTAACCATGGAAACCAGTGGGATAGAGGCTGAGACACATGGCTTCCTGGAGCTCATTGGTTGGATCCCCAGAAAGTGGGTATATGTCCATGTCTGTCTGTTCTTCACCTAGATATGCAAGACAGAGCCTGCCATTTTCCCACACCCACAGGCTGAACACACACTAGGTGAGACCCAGAAGACAACAGCCTGCCACACACTGCTCAGCCTCCTTTCCAGGTTCCTGAAGTATCACTTTGCATACAGAGTCTCTCTTGGAATAGCAACTCAGAGACAGGTTGTTTTGCACCAGAACATGCTCCTGTGTCTCAGAAGGTGACCTTTGTCCTCTTCCTGCCTCAGTAGCAACTGCAGGGCCAGCTTTGGTGACCAGGCCCCTAAGATGGGAAAGCTTCGGCCCCTGCCTTCCTCTATCTCTTTGTGTCCTTCATTTCTCAATGGGGTGGGCATCCACACCAGACACCTTCCTTTTGTGGTTCCCTTTCATATCCAAGCATTCTGTCATCAAGGTGAACCCTTGAATGTCTGTGACTCCATCTGAGGGCTTCTCCAACTTCTCTTATGGTTAGGAAGACTAAACCTGGCTGGGAACCCATATCTACTGCCCCCGAGTGTGTCTATAAACTGGGTCTACACCCTCTTCCAGAACTGGGGTGAAGAAGAGAAAGTGGGGGGAACTGAACTCCTTCCCCAACTTACCGAGGAGTCTTGCTCTGCCCAAACTCCAGCAGGACCCAGGTCTCAGATGTGTGCACCTCCACTGCCTGTGTCTGTGACACCCCGGCCAGGTCAGAGCTCAGAGGGAAATGAAAAGCCTCTGCTCTGTGCAGCTCAGATAATAAATCCTTAGACACAGCTTACTGAGCTCCACCCTCACTGCACTTCTTATCTACTCTCTCACTTGACACACCTTAGGCTAACGTTCTAGATTCTTCTCTGCATACCCTTGTTTGTAAGCTCTCCGAGATCATCAAGAAAAACGAGTTTACCATTAGTGTGGGTCATATGGCCCTTTCACAGGGGTCTCCTAAGACCACTTCCATTATGATTCATAACAGTTACAAAATTACAGATGTGAATTTGTAATGAAAATGATTTTAAGATTGGGGAACACCACAGCTTAAGGAGCTGTATTAAAGGGTAACAGCCTTAGGAAGGTTGAGAACCACTGGCCTGGAGGTTCTGGAGCCTACCACAGACCACTCGCCACACCTCCTGGACTGTGAGCCTTCTTGTCTCTCTCCAGCCTCTATTTGCCCCTCACTCAGGCCTGGGCTTTGGGGAAGTTGATGCTGACATTTGTCTGCTGACATTGGTGAGCATGGCAATTGGAATCTGCCTTTACTTGGAACCATCCTGCATTGCTTCCTCTCAGGAGTTCCCAGCATGCTCTATGGCTCATGTCCTCAATACCTCATGTCCTGCTCTCATGTCATCTTTCAAGGAGGAGACAAAGTCCTCTGCTCTGCCAGAGACCGCAGCTGGATATCTGTGGGACAGCTCTACTGTTGTCCCAGGAGAAGGAACAGAGGGGAGTCAGTCATCAGGGGCCAACATAACCTCTCCTTTTGGTACCTATTTCATCATAGACAAATGTCACTTGGTGGCCATGTCCTCACAGCTTTAGGGAGAGAGAGCAAGTGACTACTCAGGACTCAGCCATTAAAGTTTGCAACACATTTATTTCACCATTTGATTGGAGTTTTGGAATCATTCCCTAAAATGCATACCTTTCTTCATTTTACAGACCAGTGCATAATCACCACATGTGCTATGGGGCTGTGCTGGGAGGTTGCAGATGGGAGACAGGGGTAAGGAAGGAGCTGCCAGCTCTCACTCCACACCTCAGAGACTGAGTACAGAGTCAGGCCAGGATGGAGGCTTCAACACAATGCACTATTGACCATGCTTCCTGGTAGAGGGCTATGTTTTTTCCATTAGAACAATACTTGTCCTGCCCCCCCCCCCGATTCTAGTGAATTTTCAGTGCTTAGGTTCAAGACACACCAGTCAGAAGAAGAATTGAGTGACCCATCCGTCAGCTGTACTGCTGTACTCCTTAGATTAGGCTCCCAAAAACCCATCCCACTGCCACCAACCAGTTCTGTGCCAACATTGTCCCTTCCTCTTGCTGGAACTCAGGTGGACTGTGCTGCCCAGGAGCAGGTCATGCCAGTCAGAAAAACAGATGCAGGCTGTTAGTAGATCGGCTGCAGGCCAAGCAGGCTAGAAAAATAGGTAGGTGAACGCAGGCAGAGACACCCTGCTGGACCAGAGAACTCACCTGCTGCCTGCACCACAGATACGAAGCCCCCAGCCGACCTCCCCAACTCCCCTGATGCTACCAATTCTCACTACCTTTCTCATCATAGTATCCCACCCTGCAACTCAGGCAGAGACCCCTGCTGCACCAAAGGCCAAGCTAGCTGCCACAAGTCTAGCTCCTAACTAGATTAGAGGCCATGCCAGCCAACAGATATCCAGGCTACAAAGTCCAGAAGGCCAAAGAAGAAACAGAAACTAAAGAATAAAACAATAAAGCACCTGTCTAACAAAGATAATCAGAAATCAACACTTAGACCTATGATCCTTTAAATCCAGATGCCTAAATGCCAATATAAGAATATGATTAAGGGGCTGGAGAGATGGCTCAGTGGTTAAGAGTACTGGTTGTTCTTTTAGAAGATCCAGGTTCAATTCCCAGCCCCCACAAGGCAGCTCACAACTGTCTGTAAACTTAGATCCAGTGGAACTGATACCTTCGCACCAATGCACATAAAAATAAAATAAAAAATCTTATTAAAAAAAGAATAAGATTAAGAACATCTAGGGCAATATGGTATCACCAGAGCCCAGCTATCCTATGACAGCAAGACCAAAATATTTCAACACAGCTGAAGCACAGGAAAATGGCCTTAAAATCAACCTTATAAAGATGATAGGATCCTTAAAAGAGAAATTAAAAATTCCCTTAAAGAAATTAAGGAAAGAGGCCAAGCTGGCACAGGCCAGGGCAGGTATCACTATGAGGAGCAAGTATGTGATGGAGAGATGGGTGTGAGAGAGAAGTGAGACAGTGTGTGCACCATGCAGAGTCACAACTGGATACACGAATGTAGTGAGCAGAAGAGGCTTGCACTGCCACCTGGGACCATGGTGATATCTGGACCTATGCTGCTGCCTAGGGCCATGTCTGCAGTAGAGGCCTGTGTCGATGTCTGTGCTCCATGTTACCACCAAGGTCTATGCAGCTCCCTGAAATCATTTTGATGTCTGAGTATTGAGTTGAACCAGCCCAACCCCTCACTGACCACCACATAGTGGTGCCAACAGTGATATGAGTGCAAGAGAGATGGCTCAGCCCCTCTCCTGGGCAGTGCAAGAGAGATGGCCTTCATGGCATGGGAATGGGACAGTTGGTCCCACTCTTCCTGGGTAGAGTCACCTGGGTAGCTTAGAAGAGCTGGCCCTGGTGGAATAGGCATGGGAGAGCTGGAGAGATGATCAACTCAGTTAAACATAGGTTTAGACCCAGGGCTTTGAAATGGCCCACCTGCACCATTTAACTAACCTATCTATGAACTGCTGGGACATGTGAAGGTACTGGTCCTATACAACCATAGCCCCAGGATCTCCATGGCTCAGGGCAACAGCAGGATATCGAAGGAGTCTCAGTGAGGGTCCACTATTGATGGTGTTCAGAAGCCAGAAGACTTGAAGCAAGCCAATGACTCACTGCAATGAATATTTGCAAGTAAAGCTGCTTGGACAAAAGGTCTACTCTATGACACATCACGATACATCACAGCTTCCATGACAAGACTTTCTTTTCTTTAAATTTTTATTTTCTACCTTTTTGTCTGAGGTTAGAAGGATAAGAGGCAGAAATGGAAGAACCAGGGAAGAAGTGGAATTGGGGGTCATGATGTGAAATTCACAGGAATCAAAAAATTATGGAGAAAAAGAACTCAAGGAACAGACAAACAAAAATTCGAAGAAATCAACAAATCCCTTTAATCGTGCCAAGAAAGATAAGAAAAACAAACAGGTGAAGAAATTGTTCAAGACCCGAAAATGAAAATAGAAGCAATAAAGAAAACACAAAATGAAGGAATTCTGGAGATCTAGTAAATGAACAGGAGCCACAGACATGAGCATCCCTAACAGAATACAGGAGGCGGAAGAGAGAATCCCAGGGCCTGAAGATACAATAGAAGAAACAGATTCGTCAGTGGAAGAAAATGTTAAATCTAAAAAATTCCTAACACAAAACATCAAGAAAATCTGGGATTCCATGAAAAGACCAAACGCAAGAATAATAGAAGTAGAAGCAGAAGAATCCTTACACAAAGGCTCAAAAAATATTTTCAACAAATTAATAGAAGAAAAAATTCCAAACCTAAGAAGAACATGCCCATAAAGGTGCAAGAAACTTCTAGAACACCAAGTAGACTGGACCAGAAAAGAAAGTCCCCATGCCTCATAATAATTAAAACATTAAATACAAGGAACAAAGAAAGAATATTAAAAGCTGCAAGGAAAAACGGCCAAGTAACACATTAAGGCGGATCCTTCAGAATTACACCCAACTTCCCAATGGAGACTCAAAAGCCAGAAGGGCCTGTACAGATGTCTTGCTGACTCCAAGAGACTATGAATGACAGCCTAGACTATTATCCCAAGTAAAACATTTAATCATCAGAGATGGAGAAAACAAGATATTTCATGGAAAGTCAAATATAAACACTATTTATCCACAAATCCAGCCCTATAGAAGGAACCAGAAGGAAAGCTTCAACCCAAGGTTGACTATACCCATAAAATGACAGAAAATAATCACACATCAGCAAAACCAAAAGAAAAGACACACATACACACCACCAATAACAAAACAATAGAAATTAACAATCATTGATCATTAATATATCTCATTATTAACAGACTCAATTTCCCAATAAAAAGACATTGGCTAACAGAATGGATATGAAAACAGGATTCACTATTCTGTTGTATTCAAGAAGCACATTTTAACATCAATGATAAACATTATATCAATATAAAAGGTTGAAAAAGGTTTTCCAAATAAATGGACCCAAGAAGCAAGCTGGTGTAGCTACTCTAACATCTAACAAAGTAGATTTCAAACCAAAGTTAATCAAAAGAGATGGTAAAGAACATTTTATATCCATCAAAGGAAAAATTTACTAGGATAATATTTTAAATCTTAACTTGTATGCCCTGAATGAAAGCTCATCACATTTGTGAAAGAAATATTATTAAATCCTAAATCACACATCGACCTTCACACAGAGAGAGTGGGAGACTCCAATACTCTGACCTCATTAAAGGACAGATTATCCAGACAAAAACTAAACAGAGAAGTAATAGAACTAGCAGATGTTATGAACCAAATGGACCTAACAGACATCTACAGAACATTTCACCCAAACACAGTAGAATATACCTTTTTCTCAGCACCTCATGGAACATTCTCCAAAACTGACCATATACTTGGTCACAAAAGCAAGTCTCAACAGATACAAGAAAATTTAAATAACCCCTTGTATTCTATTACACCTAACCTGGATTTTAATAACAACAGAAAGCCTACAAACTCATAGAAACTGAACAACTCTCTACAAAATGACTATTGGTTCAAGGAAGAAATAAAGAAGCCAAAGACTTCCTAGAATTCAATGAAAATGAATATACAACATACACAAACTTATGGTGCTGGTGACCATATCAGAGGTACAGCAGCTGACCACTGAAGTTCAGATGTCAATCCACCAAGAGGAAAATCTCTG
The DNA here is from genome assembly GCA_004025045.1 of Sigmodon hispidus. Taxonomy (NCBI): domain Eukaryota; kingdom Metazoa; phylum Chordata; class Mammalia; order Rodentia; family Cricetidae; genus Sigmodon; species Sigmodon hispidus. Next base: position 152,445 of record PVIH01002580.1, read on the forward strand.
ATGGATCAGTCTTATTCTAGGCAAGGCCATGAGATTACAGACTCTGAAGTATCTTTTGTTTCTGCTGTACCTTTAGTATCTGATATGATGTATATGGTGTGGGAAATCCCCTACTATCTATATTATAGTGTGTTTATTATCTATATTATAGTGTGTTTCTCTCATAGATACATTTTATCTATGGGTATTATGTCTGTGGATTATCAGAAGGTGATTCCTTCTTAAGCTACATAGTTTGATATATGTTTCATAACTAGGCCTATGGGCCTCTTTTATATCATAGCTCAGGCTGAGATAGGAAAATAGTTATATCTTCTCAGCTCTTAGATAGATTTAATATCATTAGTTGATTTAAAGCTTCAAGATAACTTTAGATGAGACCAGATGCCTTGCTCATGGGTTTTTAGATAAACATTCCCTATCTTAGTTCACAAAGACATGTGAACTATCTGACTAGGTTATAAATATAAAAGACCCAATTATTTCTAGCTGGCAATCATTTAGTCTTTGCACCCATTCCTAACCTCAATTTGTGAAAATATATTCTGACTAGTCAAGGATACAGAAAATAGCTAGACTCTGTAGCCCCTAATGAAGGCTACAGGAGATTTTAGATAATTAAGAGTTACACACAGAACAAAAATACATATTTTGTGTCACTGTGCCTTGGAGAGTGTCAAAGTGAGCTCATATTAAGAAAATTAAGGTAAACCTGAGTTCCAACCAAAGCACTTACAACACAGCTCTCTATAAAGACTCTCAGTCCAGCAGAGCCATTTATGACAATCACAAAATACTATTTTAAAATGTTGCTACACTTAGAAATGTAGGGTATATGCACAAATACCCTATTTTTCTTAGACTCTGCAGTAGTTTTTCTTTAAATCCTTTATAAGATTATCTCTTTAGGTAGATAACATAATAACTGCTCCTTTCTTTGCAGATGTTTCACAGCCAAACCTTAGTTGGAATGTGGAGAGTCCTGAGGAGGAGGAGGAGGAGGAGGAGGAGGAGGAGGAGGAAAAAGAAGAAGAATCGGAAGAACCAGAGTGTTCAGGGTCATCAAGAGAACACGGCCCACAGAATCAACTGACTGGGACTCATGGGAACTTGGGCAGATCAGGGAGTCCATAGAGATCTGACCTGGGTCTTCTGCATACATGAGGCTGAGTAGCTTGGTGTTCTTGTGGGATTCCTAACATTGGGAGCTGGGTGGTCTCTGACCCTTGCCTGCTGTGGGACCCTTTTCTTCCTACTGGGTTGCTTTGTGCAGTCTTGATGCGATGGTTTGTGCCTGGTCTTATTGTAGCTTGTTGGATTGGTGTCTCTGGGAGGTCTGCTCCTTTATGAGAGGAGGTAGGGAGAAGCTTTTTTCTCAGGAGAAGGGAGGGGGAGGAGGAGGAGGAGGAGGGAGGGGTAACTGCAGCCAGGATGTAATATATGAGAGAAGACTAACAAAACAAACAAAACAAAACCAAAATCCGCTCTTGATTCTTCCTCTTCCATCAGCATGACTTTAGCTAGGTAGAGAAAATCACAGTGAGATGCAGGATCATGTGAACGTCCCTTGGTCCACAGTCAACCATGATAGGGATCTCTTGGTCAGATTTAAAAATGGACTTGAACATTCTTAGACCTTTGAGCAGTCAGGGTGGAGTTACAGACTTATATGGTAGGGTGGAGCTCCCCCCCCATTTCTCTAACTCTCTAACTCCAAGGACACAAGCAGAGCTCATGCTATCTGGGGATCCTGAAGATCTTCTAAGGACCTGCTCAGCCTAAACAGTGACACCACAAGACATGCAAATATCTGCTACTTTAGAGTTTGAGACTCTGCCAATACCTTCTGTCTAGAGGGTACTTGTGCTGCTGAAATTGACTGCTTCATAGTTCCCTTTCAGGACCATTCAGTTAACAGTGAATGAACACATGGTTGTCAAACATAAGAGGACAAGGCCAGCCACTCTGAGACACCATCTTGGCCATCATGCTTTCCCCTACTGTGAGAGGAAGCTGAGGGTCACGGGCTGAGTTTCCTGTCACAAATGGTTAACTTCAAACCAAAAATTGTTTGACCTCTTATGCAAATGTGCCTCGACTCTCTACCCACAAACTCACCACTGACCTGTCACAGCTCAGACATTCACTTCAGTGTCATTGGTCTCTCAGGTGACCCTGTCCTCTTGAAGACTGGCTATGTCTCAAGACCTCCACCCACCCCGCTGTCACCACCACCATCTTCAGCATCAGCATCATCACTGCCACTAATCAGAGGTCACTGCTTGGGGGACACAGAGTGAGTTGGTCTTGATGATGCTGGGAAGAATAACCAAGAGATCGCAGGGACCCTTCCCTTGCGGGAAAGGCTGCCTGATGTGTCTTCTCCATATCCAGAACTCTCACTCCCGCTTTTTCCTGCTTTCAGTTCTCCAAGTGTCTTGCCTTCTCATTGCTCGTTCCTAAGTAGCCCTCCCTGTTCACACTCACTACATTTCAGCCCAACTCCCCACTCTATAGACCACGCTGGCCTCTTCTTTAGACTCTGTCGCAAGCAACCTTGCCAGCAAGAAAGACACAACACCGGATCCTTCTCTCTGCAGTTTATTTGGGCCTTTTGGAAATCTTCTTATCATTCAAGTCACTCACACGTAGACGAACGACCCCAGGGGGAAGTCTGCTCATGGCTAAATACCCTCTGGGCCTCCAATCCCGGTAAGCCACGTGGACATCGCCCTTAGGTCCTAGGACGCAGAAGCAAGCCACCATCCTCGCCCACAGCCAATAAGGAGTTGTTTACTCCTGAGAGCACTCACCATCAAGAAGGTGGAAGGCGGAAACCGGCAACATCTTTAGGGCCCGGTACAACGCAGCGCTCTACAAGACTCTACTTTATATTTTCTGCTTGAGTCACGGGCTCTCTGCATTGACCTTGCTCTGCTCAGCCACAGACAAAAAAACCTCAATGTTGAGTTCCAAAGACTTTATCTCCTGCTATGTCCCTTGTGGCAATATTGCCTCTCCATTCTCACCCCTGTACATGCCATCTCCCTTGGACTTTCAGCACTTGGGGGAGGGGTCATTGATGTGGCATGTCTTTCTGTATACCGTGAATTATCATTGAATAATAAAAGAACTGTTTTGGTTTATGGCAAGGCATCTTAGAGGCAGACAGGAAATCTGAGCACAGATAAAGGGGAAGGAGGCTGGTTTCAGTCAGAGTACTTCAGACCGAGGTTATCAAGCTAACAGATGCCAGAGCTGGTGACAGTGTCATTTGATCACAGCCAAGCCACATTCAAAGATGTAAGGGACCTGAAGAACAAAACTCATAGGAATCAGAAGGTAGGAAATTACATCAATTTGGACAAGGCAAAGGGGAAATATTTTCCTCCAGGATGAAGATGAGAGGTCCCCTCAGTCTCTCAATCTATGCAAAGCTTCCCCATTCACACTGACTTCGGACTGTGTCTCTAACCACATGTCCCTCCTGATATTCAGGGAGCTTTGTGTAGAATGGAGGAGAGTCTGAACTGCCACCTAGAAACTCTGTAGCAAAGACAGGTTGTAGAGAACACCACCAAGCACAATGCTGCACAGAATTTGGTGTCTGGATGTCTTGTACCAACTCCTAGGAGCTGCCCGGATCCGTCTACAGAATCCCAACCCAGTTCTCATGGTCTCGGGACCAACTTGTTCCCATTCACTTCATCCAACATGTCTCCTCGTCCTAAACATTCCCAAAGACACGAGGTACTGACTGTGAGTGTCTAGCATCCCTGCTCTGTTTTGTGGGGTGGGGAGAACACACCCCACTACTGCCCTCAGTGGTCATATTGGATTGTCTTGGAAGGCTGTAGGGGACATTCTGTTCAGTTGAGCTTTGATGGAAGTTTCTCTTTAGCTTTGGTGGCTTCTCAGCTGGAATCCAGTGTCTGTTTCTAACCCTCCAAAAATCCTGTCCACAAGTCCTTTATGCCTTGGATCTGCCATATCCATCTCTTGGTGACAAAACTTGGGCAAAGACCTCCCTCGCAGAGACATCTCTATTGGTCACTTGAGACCAGTGGGATGCTCTTGGCTCTCAGCTCTGCCACAATTACCAAAGGAGATCTGCTCTCTCCATCCTGACAGGAAACTCCAGCCTAACCCAAGATCTCTTCTCCATCAATGCTGCTATTGCCCCTCTTCACCCTATGGTCTTGAACCATTGCATTATCCTATTCACCATCTCTGGCAGCACCAGACACTTCTCAGACGTAGACCTCAAAGATGATTTTTCCTCAATACCCCTAGATGCTTATTCTTAAGATCTCATTGCCTTCACTTGGACATATTTCAATACTCACTAATCCCAACAAGTCACCTGTATTGTCTTAGCCAGAAATTCACAGACAGCCTCTACGTTTTAGCCAGGTATGTTCACCTGGTCTGTTTCCCCCCTTTCCCCACCAGCCTGGATTCAAGGCTATTCCTAATGTTCTTTTCTATTAGGTGCAATGTATCTGATTTATATCGAGTTCTTTGATCCTCTTTGACTAGAGTTTTGAACAGGTGATAAGATATGGATCTATTTGCATTCTTCTACCTGTACACATCCAGTTCAACTAGTACCATTTGTTGAAGATGCTTTTTTCCTGTTGTATAATTATGGCTTTATAAAAAACCGAAGCAGGTGTCTGTATTTACATTTGGGTCTTTGATTTGATTCCTTTGATCAATATGTCTGTTTTTATGTTAATACAATGTGATTTTTATTACTCGTCTCTGTGGTACAGCCTGAAATCAGGGATAGTGACATCTCTGGAAGTTCTGTTATTTTACAAATTGTTTTAGCTATCCATATGAAATTTTCCATATAATATCAAATATTTTTTTTCAAGTTTTCCAAAATATTGTGTTGGAAGTTTGATGGAGATCATATTGAAACTATCGAGTGCATTTGGTAAGTTGCCATTTTTATTATATTAATTTTATTGATTAATGAACATGGGAGATCTTTCCATCTTTTGATATCTTCTTCAATTTCCTTCTTCAAAGATTTGAAGTTCTTGTTACACGGGGCTTTTTGCTGTTATTGGTTTTTCTCTTTTGGGGGGCCCATCACCTCGATTAATGAAAACCTTGGGGCAACCAGCCCCAACGAGGTTGTCTCTCAGGGTTCAAGAGATATGCTTTCATGGGTGGAATTGGAAATCTATAGGATCTAATCAATCTCACAGCAATTTCTTTTCTCTTCTTACTTCATCATTGGTACAGCTCTTTTTGGCAAGACGGCTACCACAGTGGAGGCCTAGGCTTCCATACTCAGCAAGCTGTTATTCCTTGTCAAGGCAATGCAGGGCTTGAATTTCTCAGGGTCATAAAGAGGAGTGATAGATTTACACAAGGCAGTAACGATCAACTTTGTTTTATGATGCAAGGTGAGAGTCAAGGTTTTTCTGCTATGAGTCAACTAAAGATAAGAGCAACAAGGCAATATAAAGAGGGACAATCATGTGTCTTAACTACAATCCTAAGTGTGGCTAGGAGACATAAGGTTAAAAGTTTATTGGTCAGTAAAAAAATCCCCATGAACAAGATAAGGTCCTGTGCTGTTTCTATAAGGTCTTCTCAGCCACTTTAAGTTAGGATCCTGTGTTAATGAATCCTGGTGCAAGTACAGAGAGTTAGAAACCTAAGATTAGTGGTGTTAGTTCCTGATAGTTCCCTTATCTGTAGGGTTGATGAGCTTGGGACATACCAGTGCATCATCTGTCTGTAGCTGTCCGTGGATGTCTGAGAAATGTTTCAAATGAATTACTTTATTCAAGGGCTGACTCCGTTCAGATTTTTACTAGTAAAGTTAATTGCAGGGAGGGCAAACACTGACTCTGCTCTGGGCGAAGGGAACAAAGACCTGATTTGTGGGAGAAGAGATGTTGTCTATGTGACTGTTTACATATATAGCTAGGAGAATTTATCTATAGTTCCCCAGGTATATGGGGAACATTGTGCCAATAAATGATCAATCACACTGCTAAAAGTTCCCAAGAAATGAATTCCATGGAAATAACAAATGGGAATGCTATAATCATATACAAGAAATCCTCTGAAGGAAGCAGCTAACACATTCAAAGGCAATTAACACCCAAACTCCTTGAATATTTGGCTTTACCTCCACCAGGGCCTTTGGCTCTGATTGGTCAGCCTTGTTGGTACCAACTGAGTTCCTACTTCATATTTAAGTGGCGCCCAGTACTAGCTCAGAAATAAATACACAGAGGCTTATTCTTCATTATAAATGCCCAGCCTTAGGTTGGCTTATTTCTAGCCAGCTTTTCTTAATTTTACTTAGTCTGTCTATCTTTTGCCCCTGGGCTGAATACCGCAAGGGCTGCAGATGACCTCCTAGCACCTAGCATCTTTCTCAGGAAAGATGAATCCCTCACAACTCACCAATACACTCCAAGTTTAGAGTATTTGCTCAGATCTCACATCCCTGTGTTTATCTACGGAGTCACTAAGGGGCAAGTATTTTGCTAGTGTAGCCCATAAAACAGGACCTATGAGGGAGGGACAGCCACTGTCTTGTCACATTCGTGCTTCTAGAAAGATCCTTTACCATCAACCCCCTTGCGTCTGGGTGCTCACAACTGGGTCACTCAGTCACTTTGTTACTTACCGACTCCAAGTCTGGAAACTCAGGGCTGGAAGAAACAAGGCCCAGAAGGAAGGGCAAACTGGGAAAGTGTGGCATGACCTCGACATCAGGTGGCCAGACAATGTAGTCTTCACAGCCACTGTCCTACTGAGGTAAATTAGGACCCGGAGACAAACCTGGATTGGCCTGGGAAAGGCCAGGACAGCTGTGGGTAAGGGAGCTCAAGGTTGCTGTGGGTGTCCTGGCAGGGATGCCTTGCCATTGCCTGGCCTCACCCCTTCCTTCCCTCATGACAGAAGCAGCAGGTATGTGTGTAGTCAGTGTCTCCTGCCCAAAGGCTAAGGAACACTCCTGTCATCAGTAGCCTGTGGTGGCTATTCTAGGTGATGCTGAAGACTCACCACTGAGATCCAAGGAAGGACCTGCCATCGGATCAGGGCTTTGGAAGGGAAGCTTAGAGGAACGTGCAGATGTGCGCTGCAGAGAGTGAGGGCCAGTTGTGTACATAGCATCTGTGAAAACTCTGTCTGTAGACAGAGCAGGAGGTAAAGGTGTACCCAGTAAAGAGTAACCCTCATTTTTTCTCTCCAATGCAAAGTGCCTCAGTACTGTGAGATTCTAAGACACTAACTGTGCAGACATGGCTCACAGATATAGCTATTTATGTTGTGCACTGTAGGGGGTTGGGAAGGCTCACAGGATGGCCCAGGCTATTGTGGAATATTATTTAATTAGGGAAAGATTTGTTACATTTGCTTATGCTGTATTTGTTTAATGATGTAAAGATGTGGTGCTGTTTTACCTTGTCTGCTTAAGATCCCCGATTGGCCTAAGGAAAAGCTAAGTGGTCAATAGCCAGGAAGAGAAGGGATAGACGGGGCTGATATACAGAGAGAATGAATAGGAGGAGGAGGAATCTGGCTCGAGAGAGAAGAAAAGAGGAAGACACCTGAGGGCAGCCTACCAGACACAGAGAGCGCAAGAAAGTAAGACATACAGAACGAAAGAAAGGTAAAAGGTGCTGAGGTCAAATGTAGATGAAGAGAAATAGGATAAACTAAGTTTTAAAAAGCTGGCTAGGCTGAGTGTGCAGCCAAGGAGAGTGGCTTCGGCTCGGACTTCGGCAGCTCCAGCGGCGGAAAGCTGGACCCGGGGGTGATCATGGAGCAGGTGAAAGTGCAGATCGCCATGGCTAATGCACAGGAGCTGCTGCAGAGGATGATGGACAAATGTTTCTGGAAGTGCATCGGAAAGCCCGGGGGCTCCTTGGATAACTCAGAGCAGAAATGCATCGCCATGTGTATGGACCGCTATATGGACGCCTGGAACACAGTGTCCCGCGCCTACAACTCTCGACTGCAGCGGGAACGAGCCAACACGTGACCGTGACCTGTGCCACAGGACACCATGTGCCTGCCCATGATCGGAACTGTTTTCCCACCTGCAAGGGCAGCTCGTATCTGGCAGCCTCAAAGTCTGGCGGCATGGAGGGCTCTGGGGTCCAGGCCTCTCCCCTGGGCTGCTGTGCCCAGTTCATTCTCAGAAGAGAGGCCTCCCTCTCTTCTGAGACAGTTTGGGGGCCTGTTTTTGGCTGGCCCTACCTAGGCTGTGACCTGAGCAGGCCAATAAATTGCCGTTGGCAGAGAAAAAAAAAAAGCTGGCTAGAGGGGGCTGGAGAGATGGCTCAGAGGTTAAGAGCACTGACTGTTCTTCCAGAGGACCTGAGTTCAATTCCCAGCAACCACATGGTGGCTCACAACTGTCTGTAATTCCAGGATCCAATACCCTCACAAAGACATACATACAGGCAAAACAGTAATAATTTAAAAAGCTGGCTAGAAAGAAGACTAAGTTCAGAGCAGGAATTCATAGCTAATAATAAGTCTCCACATCATGACTTGGGGGCTGTGGTCCACGAATGCCGTCTACACCAGGCACCAGCGTTTGTTTCTGGCAGGACCTTCTTGATGCCCCATAAGAAGTTTTTTCTTCTCTTTTCACAGTACCATGAGCCCTAACATTATAGCCCAGACCCATACACAGTATTGCTTTAGTTCATATGAACTGTCATCATTGCTACACATAGTTCCCACCAAAGACGAAACATTTCTCCTTGTCTCTCCCGAGCAGATGCAATCCCTTTTTATGGCCATGTCTCCAGCTGACCATCTTTTCTTTGTATCTCACAGGACAGAGGCCTCTGCTCTGGCTAGGGTGATGGAGAAGGGAGGAGAGGCCCGGGACTGAGCCCTAGAGCAGCAGGGCCAGGGCCAGTCAGTCTTTGAGCTCAGCTGCTCTGCTACCCAGAGAGAACCGTGGGACACCAGCCTCCACTGGAGCTGGCCCCAATCCACCCAACAGTTTGTTTTTCTCTTCCCTACATCCTGGAGTCACAGATATCCGCGAGAGACCCCACACCTGTCACTAGGGGCTCTGAAGCCCTCATGGCCTCCAGAGGTACTTACTGACTTCTTTTCTGTGGCTGTTTCCTGAGTGTGGTCTAGAACCTTGGGCCTCACATGAAAGCCTGTTGAATAGAGAATAAATAAGGACTCCCCCAAATGAACAAAGGGGTGTCTCCTGAAATTGGCTGAAGGGTGTTCTCTTTCTTGGGGGACATGCTCAGGGACATCTTCTACCCTCCCTTGCCTCTCAATAGGGTCAGGACAATCTGAAGAAATGGGGAACAATAGGGCATGTGGCTTAGTGACAACGTCCAATGTCAGAGGAGACTCCGACCCCTCCCCCGACAGAGGGACACACCTGTCTGTGGTCGTGTTCACACCAGGTTTTACGTGTCTGGACGCTCCTGTTAATGAGCACTTTATCTCCTACAAAACTCACCACTCATCCTGCAGAGGATCTGTGTGTAGCGCAAGCACTGTGTGGAGTCATAGCTTCAGGGAGCAGGTCATGCAAGATGGAATGAGCTCTAATCTGGATGGTGAGCGCTGTGCCCTCTCTCTGGGGAAAAAGGTGCCCATATGGTACTAGAGACATATAGAACACCAGATAGACAGGTCCAGAAAAGAAAATTCCCACATCCTAATAGTTAAAACACTAAATGTATAAAACAGAAAGTATATAAGAAGCTTCAAGAGAAACTGTGATTCAAATATAAAGATAGGTCCATCAGAATAGCAGCTGATTTCTCAATAACAACAACAATAAAACTTTAAAAGCCAGAAGGACATAGAACAATGGATTTCAAGTGCTGAAAGCCCACTTCACTATACCCAGCCAAAGTACTGCCATGATGGAAAGAAAGGGAGAATGTGTCATGATCAAAACAAGCTAAAATAATTCATGATTACAGCCAAGTCTGTAGTGGAGAGCAGAAGGAATTTTCCAGACTGAAGAGAATGTTAGACATGTCCAGGAGAGTACAGTTGAGACCAAATCCCCCTGAAGCTCTGGTTAAGGAGAAGAGGACCAGGAAAAGCCAAACACTGCAACTGTAGAAAAATGATAAGAATTAATACCTTCAGTAATGTTCCCAAATATAAAATAGTCCCTATTCCCAAACCATAAGACACAGACCAGCAGATTGGATTAGAAGCAGATTCACCCTCTTGTTGCCTCCAATAACACATGGGTGATGGTGATCAGAGACGGATGCTGTAGAAGGATGGAAGGACAGAAGGACGGAAGACTGAACTGCAGGCAAATGGTGCTAGTGCTAATCAGCTGTTCTAATGTCTGACAAATTAGACTTGGAATCAAAACTACCAAGAGAGGATAGAAACAGCCTTGATGATAGGAACAGTCAGTCAAGAGGTCATCACTATTCTAGTGAGGTGAACAACAAAGCACACAGCCTAACTTCAGAAAACAATGCTTCTAGGTGTCAAGTCACAGGTGAACCCTAGTGATACGATAGGACGGGACCTACAAAAGCAGAAAAAGGAAAACCACAGGAAGGTCAACTAGTTGCAAAGAGGGAGGGGTTCAGAGTGAGTAAAGGGGACTCAAGAGCCTAACAGAGGTGAATATGGTCAAAATGTATGAAAATGTAATAATAAAATCTGTTATTATGTGTAATTTATGTTAATAAAAAGTTTAAAGAGGAAGAAGAAGGAAGTCCTGATCCTACATGCTTGTTCTCTCTTGTGGTGATGCTGGAATTGCAATCTGGGGTGAGGCCGTGTTCCCTGAATTCCAAAGGCTTGATCCTTGAGCTACACAGGCCTCTATTCTTCCTGAATACTACTCCCAGGCTTCTTCCTTGATGTCATGGTCTCAGAACAGATTAATAGACTCACTTTTGGCCTCCAAGACAAACTGCTGTTTTCAACACGTCCCCTCTCTGTCTGTCTGTCTATCTGTAGAAATAGGATTTGTGGAGAGATCCATCCCTCACTTTCTGCAGCAGACACTGTAGACCAGCAGTTCCAAGGTCAAGCAACCCTTTTGCAGGGGTCACCTAAGACCATTAAGATTCACAACAGAAATGATTTTATGGTTGGGCCGCCACACCATGAGGATGTGTGTTAGAGTCGCAGTATTGGGAAGGTTGGACACTTCCAACCAAGCTCTCCAAAGCCCAGCCCCTAAGGTGGCTTCTCCCATCACCCTCACTGGTACCATGATCCCAAGGCGGGTCTTCTCCCTCCCTGAGAAGGACACCTGACAGATTCACCTGACTGTGACAGGAGTGTCCCTGGGATCTCTGGCTGATGGACGTGGATCGTAGGCCCATGTTGCTAGTGTCATGTAGGAGGAGCAAATAAACAGCTGTTATATGCCAGGAATTCTTATCTCACCCGGTGCCATGTTGAGTTTACCATGGGGCATGCCAGAAATCCTTACATCTCACCTTATGTTAATTATAAAAAGAAAGCCGAGTTTATGTGGAGGGAGGGGTGGCAAGGGGAAAATGGACTGGACCGGGACAGGGTGGATGGATCTTTTAAAGCTGTTTCAAACTGTCTTAAGAGAGAAGTTTGTCTTTTTGGAAGATGAGAGTTGTGTCTTCTGTCAGTCGGTCTGCTGAGGTTTGTGGCTCATTTCCTGCAGTCTGGGTGAGTTTAAGGCACAGGATGATGAATTCTGATTTTTCTGGAGCTCGGAAAAAGCTGAATTAGAAAGAGAACCTTGGGAAGTGACACATATAGTGAGTGTACTCTGCTGTTACAGGGTCTGGAAGTCAGATTAAGTGAAAAGAAAATAACGGAGAAAAAGAAGGTTTGAAATTGGGACATGTATTGTTATGCTTGCGTCTAAGAATTTCCATGACCAGGAAGGCGGGACAGACTGTGATATGCATGAGGATTTTATTGTTACATACAGGTTCCAAGGAAACCGGGGTTGATAACCTTGTTCCGGCACAGCAGAAAGGCTAAGGAACTTGCTGAGGCACGACACACCTTGGCATTCCAAGATTGGACAAAGGGGGAAGGTACAGCTCTTGGCTAAGTCGTCTGGCACAAATCCAACTTTTTTTAAAAAATATTTTTATTTGTTTATTATGTATACAGTATACAGAAGAGGGCACCAGATGTCATCACAGATGGCTGTGAGCCACCATGTGGTTGCTGGGAATTGAACTCAGGACCTCTGGAAGAACAGTCAGTGCTCTTAACCTCTGCACCATCTCTCAATCCAAGTTTTGAATCCATTGGCTGCCTGGTAGGTACACTTGCAGACCTGGGCCCTGCCGTCAGGCACCAAGGCTTCTCTAAAACTGAACCCTGCCCTCCAGGTCCTCACAGGATAACCTTAAGTTAGGCTTCTGTCTGTACCTTAAATAAATTTTGTGGATCTCTGCTAGGTCTGGGGATGGGAAAAGGTTAAAATGTCTCTTGCTTTTTGTTTACTCATTGCTGAGGTTAAAATGGCTTCTGGTTCCTTTTCTTTGGTCCTGGGGGATGAGAGAACAGCCTGTTTTGCCTGTATTGGCTCTAAAACTGGCTCCAGGTTCATTTTCTCTAGTTCTCAGGGGGGTGGCACTCAACTGTTTGCTGAATGTAAGGTAGCTTCTGGGTTTTTTCATTCTCCAGAAGCGGCGGCTGGAGGGTTAGTCTGTGGGGAAGGGTGAGGTGAAATACCTCAGAGCATTTTGTTTCTGGTAACCATCTCAACTTAGGCTCCGAGAAACAGGCTGGAATGGGAAACTCAGACAGGAGATTTTAGAGATACGTGTCTATCGACACAAGGATTCTGGATGTTCCTACTTGGGGTACACTTGTGTTGGAACCTGGCTGCAAAGCCATGTTGAATTTAAAAGTGCCATTTTGTTCCCCTCAGTTGTTTTGCAATTTGAGTTTTCTGAGAATGTGTCTTGTGATGGGTTCTCACCCCTGACTGTGGTTTTTCTTGGTGCTGTTTGTGCTGATTAGCTTCCTGGTACAGGGTGATCCTTCCTTGACCCATGTTTTGCAAGGGCTAGTGAGGGTATAAAAACTGTGAGAGTCTGTGGAATAAAGATTCCTCCTGCGTGAACCCCAAGATGGTCTCCTGAGTGCTGTTTCAACCCCGACATCCCTTGCCAGTCTGGCTCTTTGCCGTGCAAGTGCGGCACACTTGGGAGGCTGGAAGAGAGTATTGGAGGGCTAGAGCTGACAGACTGAGCAGATATTGAGAGAAGCAAGGGAGTGGCTGGAGCAGCTGGAGAGGCTGGAGCAGCTGGAGAAGCTGGAGTGGCTGGTGAGGCTGGATTCAGGCAAAATGTGGTGACTAAAAGAAATAAAGGCTCTTACTTTAGCTAAAAAAATCCCTTCTTTTTAGAGGTATGGGGCAGGTTGGCATGACCAAAAATGAGTGGGTGATAGGGATGTCTGTGAAAATACAATTAAGTGGTGGTGTCTGATGAGGCTGGAATTGTTTGCTTCACACCCCGACAATGGAAGCTAGAAAAAGAGGTAAGACCCCAAAATTCCTGCAGGACCGAGTATGTGGCTCCTGGTGTCCACAAGGAAGGAAATGACTACCCAAGGTTCCCTTTTCCCAGTCTCAGAATATCTTTGCTTTCACCTGGACTGACCCTGAGGCCCATCTGTCCACACAGCTCACCTGGACGGTATTACCGCAGGGATTTAGGGACAGCCCACATCTATTTGGTCAGGCGCTAGCCTCCGACCTGTGATCTCTGTCTCTCCCCAAATCAAAAGTTATACAATACATGGATGACATTTTTATCTGCAGTTCCTCATTTCAGGATAGCCAAACTGACACTAATGTCCTCCTAAACATTTTGTCTAGCAAGGGTTATAGGGTCTCACCCTCCAAAGTCCAGTTGTCTACCCCCCAGGTCACCTACCTAGATCTGACTACTACCCCAACCCACAAAGCTATTACTGTAGATAGAAAGCAGCTAGTTCAGTCCCTGACAGCCTCTACCACAAAGGAGGAGGTTCTATCATTTCTCAGAATAGTGGATTTCCTAAGATCACAGATAACCTCCTTCTACCTCCAAGCTCGTCCCTTATATGAAGGATCTCCACAGGAACTCTTTCTCCATCCTATTGTAAAGCCCTTTCAAAGACTCCAGCAGGCTCTGCTCTGGGTCCCAGCCCTTTACCTACCAGACCTAACTCGACCTTTCTCCCTGAATATAAAAAAAAGAAGGCTTTGGAGAGCAAAAGGGGGTGTCCATGAGTTAATGGTGTTGGATCTGAATCTTCATCCTGAAACTTGAGTGGATTTATCTCTTCTCCATCCTCTGGAGGTCCCAATTCCCTTTCATGGATGCTCTTTCTGTTCAAATCTGTTTGATATTGCTCAGCACCCAAAGCCTCAGACTGCACAGTTACTGTGGATGACGCCCATGGTCCAGGTACAAAGGAAACTTCATCACTTGGAGCCTGATGAACTTGGTACCCAGGGAACATCTAGAAATGAATATAAAGTAGAAAATAGATGGCCATTGACTAGGAAGGAATGCATTATTCAGATGACCTGGCTCTGTGGGCCTCTTCAGGAGAAATGGGAGAATCAGTTGCAGGCCGCAGGGGTCATGGAATAACGGACATTTAGAGAAACAATGGAAGTCTTCAGAGGGTCCTGGGCACTAACGGACTCACTGAGCACTGCAGCCCCTTCAGGAGTGACAGACAGGTGGTGTGGGTACAGGTATGCACACCCCATGCTCTCACTCCTGTATAGGGACGGCTTCCACTCATGTGTGCGTGGATAAATGGAGAATCAATGCCCCTGGTGTGCACTCACATGGGTTCTGAGGATGGTCCCATTAGCCTCCTCAGAATGTTGTGGCAGGTGTAGTCATCCACGTGAACAGTGGAATGAAGACCGTACCATTTTATCCACTATTCCCCTCCCTCTGTGATTCCTCACAGTCACTCAGCATACTCCAGAATCAGTCCTTACTAAGACAGCATGTGTGGTCCTTACCCTGGAGGTGTCTTTGGACCCCCTGGGTACAGCACTCATCTGTTGTAGAAGGTTTCCTGGCCCATTTGGGCCCGGAGGTTTGTACCTGACCCACGGCGGCTTTTTCCCCCAAAGAAATGAATCAGACACTTATATTAACTTCATACTGTTTGGCCCGTGTCTTAAGCACATTACTAGCTAGCTCTTTCATCTTCAATCAACCCATTTCTATTAATCTGTCTGCCACGTGGCCCGGCCAGAGGCTCACCTAGAATCCTTACATGCTTCTTCTTTGGGGATCGGATGGAGACTGGCTAACTCCATCCTCCTTCTACCTGTCTGTCCTCTGATTCTCCACCCACTTCTATGGTGCTCTACATAGGCCAAATCAGTTATTTATTTTCACCATACAGGGAATATTTCCACCACACTCATCTGTATTTATTATGGAATTATAGGACTTTGTCTAAAGGGTAGTAGAAGCCACCAGGGTGTTGTAGCAGGTATTAACCAAACCTGTATTCTCAAGACAAGAAGGCCCCTTTGGGATATATACAGAGACAGTGTCACAGAAGAAATGTGTGGGAGATCTTGCATGTCACAGAAGGACTCCAAGCAGATTGGAGGAGATTTTCTGTCTAGGGTATCTCTCTGTAGTTGACCTTTGCACACCCTTTATACAGTCCCTGAGCCCAGGTGATCTTGGCCTTGCATGATGGCTGGTGAATTCTCTTGTGCCCAGCCAAGCAGACTGGCATGGTTTTCAACCCTTGATCTAGAGGGGCCTATAGATGGCAGAGACCAGAGGAAGTGCCTGACTGATCAAGAGCCAGTTCAAAGGAAGGCCCTGTGACACCTCACAGAAGGTTCACGATGAAGGGATCTTGGCTTATGATACCCAGGTCATCTGAAATACAGAGGTTCAGTTTGTCATTGCAGAGACCCAACTTGGTTTGAATGTAGCCATCTTGAGATGTAGCCATTGAGGCCATGAGAAATCCCACTGTGCTCTCCCTGCAAAATATTCCTGCCATTTCAGCAGCACATGGGGCTTTCCCACAGGATCCCTGTGCCATGAGCATTAGAAATGGGCCTGACATCTAATTGTCCTTGAGACAAGAGAGGCCAGTTTTTGGTTCTGGCGAATGTCACCATTACCCTGCTCACCCCACAAGCCCTTGCCCTAAACCCTGGCAGGTCACCAGGCTTCCTGCTTCTTTTGATCTGACATTGACCTTATATGCTCATTAAAGTCTATGGTAGGTGGCATTCCAGAACTTTCTGTCCATTTCTTCTGTCCCATGACATCTTATGTATGGTATGAATTTTTTTTTCCTGAGTAGTAAAATACTTTTATTCAGCTCAAGTCTATAGAGCAGTGGCCAGTCAGAGTCAGGTGACCTGAGGGGCGATCTTGGCCAGGTCCCTATTCCCAACTCTAGAAGAAACTGAAGCTTATAGGCTGTGTCTCCTTTCTTTTAATTTCAAATAAGCTCAGTATTTTTAAAAAATGTTTAACTGCATTTACTAACTTAGTCTGTATGTGTATGTGTCTTTTTTAGGGGGTGGGTGGGTGCTATGGCAGGCTGAGGGGTGTCAGAGAATAGCTTGAGGAAGTCATTGCTCACCTTCCACCACAGGGGGCCGCCAGGATCAAGTTCACATCACCATGCTTGCAAGAAAGTGCCTTTATTCTTTGAACCATCCTGCCAGGCCAAAAACAAGCCCTTTGACCCCAAATTGGCTAACACTACACACCACAAATTGTTTGCTTCTCATAAAATCTGTCTGTACTCACCAGGCTCTGAATGTACTGGTGTGGAAAAGCTGGCCAGCAAAGAAGCAAGCAGCTGGGCAGTTAGAAGGGCCTCTGGCAGTGGAGCCAGGATTTATCCTTAGTGCATAAACTTGTCCTTTGGATTTCATTTCCTATAGAGACATACTGTGCTCAGCCTTGATCGGGGGGCTTCGTCCTGTCTCAACCTGATATGCCAAATTTTGTGACTCCACATGGGAAACCTTATCTTCTGTAAGGAGTGGATTGTGGTCGGGGGAGGCTGGGAGGTGAGTGTGAGGATGGGAGAAGATAGAAACTGAGGTTGATATATTTAAAAAAAGTTTTAAATTGGGGGCTGGAGAGATGGCTCAGCGGTTAGGAGCACTCTCTGCTCTTCCAGAGGACCCGGGTTCGATTCTCAGCACCCACATGGCAGCTCACAACTGTCTGTAGTTCCAGTTCCAGGCAAAACACCAAGGCAAATAAATAAATAAATAAAGTTAAAAAAATTAAAAAAAAAAAAGTTTTAAATTAATAATAGTAATCCTAATAATGATAATAATGCCGCACCCAGAGAGCTGGAGAGCTCAGATTTATTTTTCACTATCTGGCTGTCCCCAGATAGTGCTTTGCCAAGTCCAGTCCTGTCCTGGTGTTTTATGTTTTTATGGGCAGCCACCTGCAGAGGGCGCTTACCGTAGAAATCATTATGGTTAGACATGTCTACAGAAACAGGCCTTACTAGGGTCCAGCAGTCTCTGCCATGTCTGCTCTAAGAGACAGCTCTCTTAAGGGCTCCATCCACTCAGATCTCACCAGCACTACCACCCTCAACACCACCACGGTCACCATCCAGAAGTCACTTTCTGAGGGACAAACCATGAGTGGGTGCTGGTGCTGCTGGGAGGCTGAGGCATGGCTGGAGATGGTAGAACCGTGGTGTCTTCCTCATATTTAAACATCTCCCTCCGGCTCTCCCCATGTTCCATACCTCAGCATTCCTTCCATTCTGGCTGCTCCTGGCTGCACAGCCCTCTCCGTGTTCCCGTCCATTTCTCCTGTTCTTGTCTCCTCTGGCCCCTGCTTCACACTCCAGCTGTCCTCTTCTCTTTGACCCACATTAACATGCCTCCGTGTGGAGTTTCCATGACCTGCTCTCACCCTTTCTCCCCTAACAAATGGTCCCATTGTCCCCCCTGTGTCCAGGCCATCTTCCTTCACTCCTGTACTGCTTAGGGACAAGTGGTTTGGATGAGCTCTACAGGCTTCTCAAGGTCCCAGCCACCTGTCTCACTGCTTCAGGAAGCCTTGACCCTTGCCCATTGTGCAGACTTATGGAGTCTGCTACAAGACAATGCACAACCAGTGGGAGAAAAGAATTCCCAAGTGATGCTCTCTGACCCTGGCTCTTCTCTTCATGGACCAACCATACCTTCCAAGGCATTGCACACCTGATCAGCAGGCTGGGCGGTGAATCCTCCAGGGAATATTGCCAGGCTTCTGACTCCACCTTCATCTGACACCTGGCTTGCTTTATCCACAGGGAGCTGCCACTCCCAGGCCCAGCCTCACTCCTAAGAGCCAAGGCTGCTCTCTAATGTGAAGGACAGCACAATTACACCAGGGCTGTCCAGGATTCCAGAGCCAGTGCCTGTGGAGGGACAGCATGTTGGAGATGGTACATGCCCTGTGAATCTGTTTTATGTGGTCTGTCGGGGCTAATGGGCTTACAGATGTTCACCTCAATCTTTCTTTTCAACTGAGGAAAAGCTTCTAAAAATTCTTTCTTTCCTGCTCTCTTTGAAGGCTGTCCTTCTCATCCATGGTCACATGTGCTGCATGCTCCTTCTGAGCATCAGGTACCACAGCTGCTTCCTCTTATGTCAGACAAAGTAAACCATGAGCATCTCATGGAGCAAATTTGGGCCGCTTAGAAAAATTCAAGTGCATTTGAGATCCAGCTGTAGCAAATGCCAGGCCAGATGCTTCCTGAATTTGGACAATACAACAGGGATGTGTTTTCTTCTAAGGTCAGGACCTGGGGACCCATCAGGCTCTCAGGCTTCTTTTTATTACATTGACTTTGTCTCAACCTTCCTGATATTCAGTGAGCTCTGAGTACGACAGAAGTGAGGCCCCAAACTCCCTGAGAATTCTGCAGCAGAGACAGCGTGTGGAGGGCACATCTAAGCACAGCCATGGAGCGTGAGATGGGAGCAGGGTTTATAGATGCCCCTTCTCCCTCTTGAATGTCCTCTGAGAGGCCTCTTCTGTAACATCATTTCCTCTGTCCTCCCTGCCCAGCGGTTCTCTCCCTCTATCTACATCTCCATTCTGGTGTCACCCACAGTGTCTCCTGAACTCTGGATGTGAACTCCAGTCTCTCTGGGCTTTGGGAAGGGCACTGGCATTTGGTTTTCCATCCCTGACCTGTTTCTCATCCCACACTATCATCACCAGGTCCTTTCAAACTTAATTCCCAATCCTACTGAACACAACTAGGGCTCCAGATCTCAGTAAGGACAGTCAGGGTCAACCTAGCTCTGTGTAGCTTCACTGTGGACTCCCTGTCTCCTCAGTCCACAGGAGGATCCTGCTGTTACTGCTCCTCAGATGGGAGGAAAGTGACTGAGACAGAACCTGGGGACATGTTGACTGTAAGGATTTCCAAAGCTTGCATTCACCTGGAATGTAACAGTGTCAATCATGCCCCTGGGTGTGGCGATGCAAACATGGGCCCGCCCACCCTTTTAAAGAAAGGGCTCACAGGAGCCCCCGCCCCTTCCCCTTCTCTCTCTGCTCCCTTCTGCCCCTATCTCTGCTGCTGTAATAAACTCTCGTGTGGTAGTCCCGGTGTTGAGATTCCATTCACGCGCCATGTGCAAAAAACTAACATTGAGCATGTCCACACTTTTCTGACCCGTCTAAAGTAAGTTCTTGGGTCCTCGCACTTACAGGGAGACTTTTGACTTTGTTTTCTTCATTCTAGTCCAAGCTAATGTTCAGGAGCACCTACTGTGTGCTGACCATATTCTGAGAACTCTGTATGCGTGACCCTGTTCCAACTCATGTTCAAGAGCACCTACTGTGTGCTGACCATATTCTGAGCATTCCCTGTGCATGATCCTGTTCCTCTTACACAAAATTTAATAGTAGCCACACTAGTCAGGATGTGGTAATTAAGTTGCCAAAGTCGCATAAGCAGCATTTGATCAGCATTTGATAGAAGTGATCCCGCCAGCTGTGAGCATCCAGCCAAGGCAGTGGCATCCTGTCCTATGAGGATCCAAGGTAGAGTTGATCAGTTAATATTATGTCCATGAGAAGGAATTGAATGGGAACATGGGAGAGATGAAGAGCAATGTTCTAGCATTTGGTGGTATGACCTGTGGGTAGCAATGGTAATAACTAATATCAGTGGATGCAATGTGGCACATTGATGTGGATTCCCATGCTAGAGCTCATGGTCCATGAGCAGGAGATCCTGACTGTGCATGCCTGCTCTGTCTACAGTCTGCCTCTTGCCCTGAGCAAACCAGGAATTGATATTTGGATCCTTTTCCTGAGGTTCTCACAACTGTACCCCAACTTGAGGTCTTCTCTTAAAATGACATCACTGCCCACCCTGTGCACGGTCATCTGTGGGTAAGCAGTGCCCACATTCACTTCCATTTGCATGTTTTCCTTTCTTTATGTCATAATGATACCATGGAAAGAAGGCCACCATCACACTCTGATGCAGAAAATCACCTCTACAAAACCATCCTGAAACTGGTCATGGTTCTTAAAAAAATCTTCTACACTTTTAGTTTTTCTTGCATAGCCCTGAACTCATCATGGAGAAATGGCAGGGGAGCAGATGAAGTATGAATGGTCATCATGATTATCCAATGGCTGAAGTGTAAGACAATATGCCTGTTAATAGAGCTTGCTTCCGGTTGTGTCTGAATTTGCAGGTATTCCTGGAGGAAGGTTCTCACTTGCCTGGTTTGACTTACTGAATGAGTAAAATGCAGAGTAGTCTGATATGGGTTGTCTTTCTGTATGCTGTGAATTACTATTGGATAATAAAGGAACTGTCTTGGCCTATGGCAAAGCAGTTTACATGCAGGAAATCCAAGCATGGGTAAAGGGGAAGGAGGGTGGAGTCAGAGAGAGGTGCTGTGAGCTCCTGCCCAAGATGGCAAGATTCAATGGAACACAAGTAAAGCTACTAGCCACGGGGTAAGACAAAGATGAATAGAAATGGGTGAGATAAATTGTAAGAGTTAGTTGGTAATGAGCATGAGCCACAGGCCAAACAGCTGGTAATTAATGTAAGCCTTTGTGTGATTATGTGGGGCTAAGTGTCTACATGACTTCAGGTCTGGATCTCGAGGCTAGGCCAGGCTGGATGGACCAAAAACTACAGCAGTCTCTCAGGAAGTGGGGTAAATGCAGAGACAACAGGTCACTGACAGCATGTCATCAGATGCTCTATCTTGTCTGTGTCTCCATGTCATTCCCTGTTGCTTCCTGGCTGCCATGGGGCAAACAGCTTTCCTTTGCCAAGTCTGCCCAATGAGCTTGGCCTCAGGATACAATTGAATTCCAATGGCTTTGACTGCACTCATGCCTATGTTTGCAGTAGTCTTTGATTATTCATCATAGATATGGACTCATACAGCCATTGTGACCATCAAGGAAAAGACTTTTCTATCACCACAGAGTGGCATTGTGATGAAAATCTTTCAGAATCCTCTTCCTTCTTCATACACAAGGCAAACACCCAGCTCTCCATGTCACCCATCATTTTTCATTTCATTCGAATATAACTGGAACCTTAGATGTTATAATCCATTACAACTGCCTCTGCTTTGACGAAGCACATGCTAGTGACAGGCCATCTGCAATGCTGTGGGCACCATTAATTTTTCCCGTTTGTGGCTGAGCAATCAAGCTCATCAGGAGGATCCATCTAGGCTTCCCACCTACCAGGACACTGTCAGAGTGCCTGACCTGAATGCAGACCCTCCAGGGACAGCAGCTGCAGGCACAGTCCTGTTGCTGTCACTAGCATTCCCCAGGGACAGAGCTGGTCATAGCTCCTCCTCTACTGTCTTTCCTTCACCCTGTCCATCCCTCGTGTCCCTTCCAGGGGCCTCTGCTCATCTCTGGGCATTTCCTGGGCTCTTTCTAATGCCTTCTCTTTTGTAAGAGCACTTTGAAAACCTGAGATACATTATTACATCACATAAATTCATTTTAAGTTCTTCTTAACTGTATCTCTATTTTGAACATACTCTGCCACCTGCTATAATAATTTCACTGCTCATAAAGTAATGCTGTATCTATGAGAACTCACAGCAGGTTGTGTCAGTTCTTCACACCACCCCCCATGGCTGGTTTGCCTCCTTTGTAAAGGAAAGTGTGTTCCTAGGTGGGCAGAACTATGGAGATGAGGTGGACTGGACTGGAAGGCTGAAGACAGCTATCTGCACACTGGATACTGGACACCTAGTGTGGTCATTTATCAAAGGTGCTGTGGTGTAGTAGTTTCTAGAGCTCCAAGACCCAAAAATAATGCAATTCAAAACAGCCAGACCGATGCAGAGAGTCAGCAAAGAGAACAGGGTTTCAAGGTCAAGGCTGTGGAGGCTCCAGTGAAGGATCTTGGGTTTGATGAGTGACAGATGCTGAGCAGCTGGCACAGCCTTCACCTCAATGAGACATGGACTCAACACCAGGGAGGACTCAGGGAATGTAGACACAGAGGAGAAAGTTGCTCAGCAGCTCAGGACACAGGCAGCTTTCTTTCCCAAGCTCTTCCAGAACTCCAATCTGTCACTGCTCTGCTCCCCAGGGAGATGGTTATGTCTGCATCAAGCTTTCCCTTAGCCAGACAATCCAGTCCTAGGAAGGACACAGGGGGCTGCGGACACAAGAATGGTCCTCTAACGAAAAGACCTAGAATACACACAGGTCATCTCTCAGCCAAGTGTGCAGACCTTGGGAAGAAGTCAGCTTGAGCTGCAAGGGTGGAGGGGACAACGCTCGCCATTTTTGGCTCAGGGTGCATCTGTGCTCCGAAGTGGGGAGCATCGAATGAAGGAATATGGTTCTTGTATAAACATCAAATATTCTGGCTAAATCAGAAGAAAGAACAGGTTTTTAAAAGAGATAATAAAAATCAAGAGGCAATTATCAACTTTCTATAGTTAATAACCTAAAAACACATGACATAACCTGCAGAAAACACACAAATCATGACAAGATCAGTGTTTATAAATTTATTCTTCAATAATAGCTACATTCTTCAAATGTAGCTCTTCAGGTGCATCTAAACAGATATATTGCAATTACAACAGATTTTAAAAGTCAGTAAGAATTAAAATTTTTGATTTCTTAAGAATCTAGTTGCAGAGAATAGACTGCACCGCACATATTATGTTACCTCAATTTTCTTGAAGCGCCCACGGCTAGCACGTGGCACTAATAACCTGTGATGACTGTGCAGATGAGGTTCCCAGAATCTTTTTCTTCCTACTCTCTGTGCAGTTCACCAAAAGTACCTATAACCCCACATGATCAAATCCATGAACAAAGAAATGGGGGTCACATCCAGAGTCTGATTGTAAGATTTGGAAATATTTGGAAAAACACAAAATTAGGCAGGTCTAGAAACCAATCAGAAAGCAGTGGGAACGTTGGCAGTGGACAGTGAGGGTGGTGAGCAGTGTGGTGGACCTGACTGAGGAGGAGCCATCCTGTGTCTTAGTCAGACCTTGGATGTGCTCTGCATCTTGGCAGTTGGTCCTTCTGTGGGATGTTGAGAGGCTGTGGGATCTAAGAGGGAGGTGGAGTCTGGTGGGAGGTCACAAGTTTGTCCCATCTGAGTTCTGGCTTCCTTTCCTTAATGTGGCCTCTCTATGTAGTGTACAATGACGCCATGGCAGCATTGCTATAAAGGGGATACAGTGAGGGGCCATTATGTGTCCATGTCTCTGTCAAGGGCGTCTCCCATCCCAGTCCTCTGAGCTGCACTGAAGAGGAAGAGGTCACTGGGTCAGGCTGTCATGGACCAGGATGAGCTCCTGCAACTTCTGCTCCAGGTGGTGAGCCTGCTGCCGCAGCTCTGCAGCAGACTCTGCCTTTGCACCCTTGTGCAAATGCTTTGAGTCTTCTACAAGGCTGATCACATCTATCAGCACAAAGAGGCCTGCGGTGGCTGTACCCATGATGTGGGCTCCTTTGCCTATTGCCAGAACTGTGCCCCCAAAAGCTTTCTGCACCTGCCTAGTGGTTTGGTTTCACACACTCCCTGTGATCATCAGACGCATGGCATTATTTGCTAGACAATGGCTGGCTTTGGCCAGCTTGATGGCATCAATGTTCTTCGGGACTAGCAGGTTTTGGAAGGAATTTGTAGATATAGAAACAAGTCTGCGGGCCCTCTTACAAAATCCCTTCTTAATGGCTTTAACTTTCTTTTTGCTGGCTAACACCAGCTTCCTGGCTTCAGCTTTTGCTGACACAATGCTGACCTTATCCACAATGCTTGTGGAAACACTTGTCACAGCTGCTGCCACCCCAAGCCCCAAGCCTGTGGCTGAAAGTCCCAGACTGACCCCTGCTGTCACAGGTGCCAGAGCAAGACCAAGGACTGTCAGGATCCCAGACACAACACTGGTGGATCCAGCCACCACCTGTGTGATGGTGCAGTCCCTGTGCACCTTGTCAATCTTGTCTGCAAGGGCGCGGAGCTTCCGGATGTGACCCTCGAGTTCCAGTTTCACCTGAGGATAAACTTCCAGAAAACTTTTCTTGTCCTGCAGGTCACTTTGAAGCTCATCTTCATCTTCTACATCACTATCCACTATGTTCTCTTCAGGAGCTTCACACAAGACATTTTCCTCTTTCCTGTAACAGGAGAGACCAACTGAGTGAGGAAGACAGCTTGTAGGTTAGCTCTGTCCTGTGAAAACCACAGAGCATCTGCTGTGTCTGTAATGGAGGTTAGTGTTGCAGCTGTATAGGAACTTTCTTATGCCGAGAATGCTGGAACACCACAGTGTCTTCACTTGTTAAGGAGACAATGAGGTAAAATCAATCTCAATGTGTTCTTTTAATTTCTTATGTTGCATGTATGAATGTTTTTCTCTCTCTGTGTCTGTCTGTCTGTCTGTCTGTCTGCCTGTCTGTCTGTGTTTGGGTGCCATGTGCATGCCTGTTGCCATTGGAGGGCAGAGGAAAGCCTTAGGTCCCTAGAAGTGGATTTTCAGACAGTCATGAGCCCTCATGAGGGTCGGGGAACTGGACCTCAGTTACCTTGAAGAGCAGCCAGTGCTCTTAACAACTGAGCCAGCTCTCTATTTTTCAGGCAAAAGTTTTTAATGCTAGGCATTTAGTAAATATGCCTTCCCTTCAAGGTCAGTGTGATTACTACCAAAGTTCTTCTCTGTAGAAACTCTAAAACAGACACAGAGAAGTGAAGTTAGAGAAAAAACATCCAACCCCTTATTTTAGGGAAAGTTGCTGTTCTTTGAAGAATTCACTGTGTCAAACATAAACTCCTCAATTGGGAACTGACCTATCTACCTACAATGTCCTACAGCCCAGGGATGTCCACATTCGCTTGGGGACTTGGGCTGGGAGAATCTGCATACTGTACATCTCTAAGAGAGAACCCTATACAGGACATTCTTTGAAGCTGGAGGTCTTTTTGCACTGCAGTGGTGTGTACACCTTAGCTGCTGGGCAGCTCACAGCTAAACTCCTCTGCTATAACAAAGCACATAAAGTTCTCTTCCTGCTGTGAGCAAAATAAAAACATGAGTGGCTTCCCCATTTACATGTGGGTCTGGTTCCCAAGGCATCTCACTGAGCCTCTGCTAGCATTTCAGTAGAGGGCAAAACAGATTTCAGAACACATAGGTGTCCTGTCACTCCCCAGAATGTCATCCAAGCCTGAGAAAGGTGCTCTGTGGTGGGATTTTTGCTCTCATTTCTAATCTCCAGGGCAAGGAGACTCTAAAGGCATGAGCTTCAGGAGGGACCGAATATAGGGAGTGGGTATATGATCAAGGCTGAACAAACCTCTGGACACCAATGTTTACATGGAAAAAGACTTTTTTTCTTGAGAAAAATTTAATTAAACCTTTCTAAACTGTTCCAGAGTATGGATTGTCCTTGGAAATCCATGTCTTTCCTGTGCATGGTGTGCGTGCCCTGCTCAGCCTTGTGGAGAATCCTGTCAGGTTGTGAAATCTCCCTACCTTTGATATTCAATATTCAATCACATTTCCATGTCTCACTTCCAGTGTCTGAGACCTTAACCCTCTCAGGAGGAATCCCATGAGGTCAGCTCTACAGTGCCCTGTTCTCTGCTCTCTACAGCTCCTCATTCACCTTGTTTCCTCAGTGCCTATCCAGAAGTGTTTTATCTCTCTCCCTTAGAGCCACAAATGGACCTGAGTTCACACTTTCAGAGTCCACAGAGAGAAGCCAGGTGTTGGACATGCTCTGCAATCCCTGATTAAGGATGCAGAGTCCCAAGGATCCCTGGTGTTTCTGTTCAGCCAGTCTAGACAAATTGACAATTTCCAGGTAAAGAAAGGTAATTGTATTTAAAGGGGCTGGAGAAATGATGGCTCCTTAATTCAGTCTGAGTACTTTTCTTGCACAAAAAGTGACTTCAGATCTCAGAACCCACACTTGGTGGCTCACACTACAGGAGGGGGTCTGATGTCCTCTTTTGGTCCTTCATGAATAACACTGTGGATTAGGAACTTCGATCATGCCCCCACTTAATTATAATACTTTGACTCCTTAAAGGTTTCATGTTCAAATCCACTCACCTGGGGTTAGGGATTTTTAAAATGAATTTAGGGATACAACTCAGTCCTTGCCACTGGTGACACCATTAAGATACCCCCTGTGTCAGGTGCTCAGAGAAGCACATTTCTATAGCTTGTCCAGAATGCCATTCAAGCTCTTGGAGGCAGCCCCATAACTGTTCTTTTTTTTCTTCCCAACTACAGATGAAAAGCTTTACTGAGTCTGGGGCTGAGTACCTCCCTGTCTTGTCCTGCAGGCCATTTTGGAGCATATCCACATCTTCTTCATCAGCATTTGCAAAGACTTCAGCAAGAGCCTCATGCAAGGAAGCTTCTTCTTCCCTGTAACAGGTGAGATGGACTGAGTGAGGGGGGCAGCTTGTAAGATAGGCTCACTTGGGTGCAGGACACACACACAAACACACACACACATACACACACTAAAAATAAAACATTTTTTAAAAAATCAACTTTCAATTAACACCTACTATGTGGAGAGCACCTACTGTGTGCTGTCCATGTGCTGATCTCCCCACACGCATCCTCTTGTTTATCTTACAGTTAAATTCAATGGGGTCCAATTAAAGCAGAAGGTATAAACTAAGTTCTCATGGCCACAGGCACAGCAATAGCAGAAACAATCTAGACTTCTGTGACTGTCATGTCCCCTTTACCAGAGGCTGTTTCTTGCCCGTGTTTATCATTGAGGAAATATTTGCTGAGAAAGGACACCCTGAACCTCAACTACTTTGTCTGCCTGGGTAGCGTATTCCTGCCCAGGGAAAGCCAACCAGGCATGTGCACTAATGTCATGCTACTGTCCCCCAGGGAGGTGACCTGGACAAACCAGCTCCTTCCACAAGCTGTTTCCAGGCTTCCTCTTCAGTCAGCAGGAGCTTCAGGTCCTCTGCACTCAGCATGTCCAGGTGGTACTCAGCCCCAGAGTCAATGAAGCCTTTTCTCTCTAGATGGGAAGGAACAGACACGTGATTAGAGGATTGTGGAGAAGAGCTTGAATGGCACCTGGGACGAGCTGGTTAAATTTGTTTCTGAGCACCTGCTTCATGACCTATATTAATGGAGTCACTAATGATAGGGACTAAGTTGTGTGGCTTAACTCATTTGTAAAACTGTCATCCTCTGTGAATAAAGTGATGTTGAGAGTGAGGTCTTTAATCCACAGTATTATTGTCTTCATAACCCCTGGAAGAAACTCCCTCCCGCCTATTTTATCTTTCTGTATTTTACACCTCTCTCTTATTTCTCATTCTGCTTCTGTCTCTTCTTCTCTCCTGACACATCATTGAGGACACAGGCCAGCACAGAATACTCGTGCTCCCCAGGGCCAACCGCCACACTTTGATTGTGGATGTGAATTCCTGGGCAGTGAGAAAAGACATGTTTTCTTTTTAAGCCATCTAGCTAGTGTCACTCTATGATGTCATCCTGAGAAGACCAATGTACCAGAGCTGTGTCATGGTGCTTTGCAGAAACACGTGTCGTTTTTAGCTCAGAACAAGTAGGAAGTGATCCCTCATTCCCCTGATGACGGGAGTCCCTTGATGGCTCCATTTCCTGTGTGCCTGTTGCTCAGACCTTGAGCAGGACTTTCCCCTTTGATTTTTATTCAATGTGTAGCAATATTTGCCTGTTTGTGTGTACGTCTATGCACCCGTGTGTGGATCTCAGTGAGTTCCTGGCTAGGATGGTTGGTGTACATAGTGAGTTCCAGGTCAGCTAGAGATACAAAGTGAGACCCTGTTTCGAAAAAAACCAAGGAAAACAAGATTCAAAAGGATACAGAAATGTCAATTTCAAAGGAAACAGACCAGCAAGAGTGAGTATTCATCGATGCTTCATGCATATTCGTGTGCACAGAGATACATGCAAACAGTCAACTTATTAGGAATTTAAGTATTTTAAAATACTCTTAAGTGATATTTGAAATTTCATTTTAAATTGTCCCATTGTAATTGTATGTATGACATGTAACACAGTATGATATCTCATGGTAAGTTAGTATGTTATTAGTTCAAACATTTGTCATTCAGCTAAGACTTTAAAATAGGGCTGGAGAGATACCTCAGCAGTTAAAAATACTGGCTGTACTTCGAGAGGACCCTTGGTCAGTTTTCATTACCCAAAGGCACCTCAAAACTGTCTGTAACTCCAGCACTGAGGGATCCAACACCCTCACATAGACATACATGGGCGAAAAATACAAATTCATATAAAATAAAAATAATCAAATCATTTTAAAAA
Organism: Sigmodon hispidus; assembly: GCA_004025045.1. NCBI lineage: Eukaryota > Metazoa > Chordata > Mammalia > Rodentia > Cricetidae > Sigmodon > Sigmodon hispidus. Next base: position 181,267 of record PVIH01002580.1, read on the forward strand.
AGAATGTTCAAAATTCAATTCTCCCTATCACTACTACCTGTCTATGAGAAATGGAATCTTGAAATGATGGTGCAGACCCATAGTTCCAGCACGCTGAAGATGAGGCAGGAGGATTTTGAATTTGAGGTGAGCTTGGGTGACAGACAGCAAGACTTTGAGGGACAGGAAAGAGAGAGGGAGAGAGGGAGGAGTTAGAAAAGGAAAGGAAGACGTGTACGGGGCAATCCTGGACTATAGGATTTCATTCATGACCGGCAGCAGAGTATGGGAACTTTCATTAAATGAGTCCAATAGCGTAATGATTGCAAATCATCTCAGGCCACTTGAGGTCACGTTCCAGCTCAAGTGAGCTGCCACAGCATGTGTTATCAGGAATGTGGAGGTTATGGTACTAGAGAGAAGCGAGTGAGGATAGGTTATTTGTAATATACACAGCAGGCGTGCCTTTTACATTTAAAAATGACATTTCAAATGACACACGACTAAGATCACCTGTTAGTGAAGAGCATCCTGCTATGATGGACATGCTAAGATCGGCAGCATTTGGGGGTCTGCTGGTTGGTGGGACGTTTCATGCTGACCTGTGGTTTCCACATGTGTCAGGGGCTGGCACCCCAGCACCTGTCTAGGCTTTTCAGGCAGCCCCACTTGTAAAGAGGGAATATTTACCATGGGGAATCCACAGGCTCTCTCTTCTTCCTCAAGAATAACAGTGCCGCTATATGTCTAGTGTCCGGCCTCAAAACTTTCCTTTCTTCCTTATTATATTGAATGCTTTTTCTTTCTTATTAACATGATGTGTGAATATTTATTAGGTATTTAATAAATCCTGGGATATTAAAGGCAGCACACAGCCAAATCCTAGGCAGACAGCATAGGAAATTCTTGATCCTTGAATACAAGGATAAACAGCTGAGAGTCAATCACACACACCTTTAATCCCAGCACAGGGAAAGCTGGGAGTGGTGACCTACACCCTTGATCCCATAACTCCAGAGACAGAACTTCTTCAGTTTCTGTGAGTTCAAGGCTACATGCATTTAATCCTAACCTGGATGGTGTAGGGTATATAAGGGCTCGTAGAAACCTGGCAGAAACAGAAGTGACTGGCAGCACTGACCAGCAGAAGCGACCAAGAGTGAGGCTGAGGAAGTTGCAAGACAGCTGGCTGAGAACTGACTGTAGTGTGCTCTCTCTCTGATATTTCAGCCTTCCACAAATATTTGGCTCTGAGTCTTCTTTTCTTACAACTCAAATTCTGGCTACTACAGTAATGAGTTTTGAAATGTCATTTTCATTCAAGTTTGTCATGAATGTTGGCTGTATTCACCCTGTTACCTTCTGATATCAATTTTTCTTTGCCTAATATTCTCCTGTCTATTTTATACTCTGTGTGTGTGTGTGTGTGTGTGTGTGTGAGAGAGAGAGAGAGAGAGAGAGAGAGAGAGAGAGAGAGAGAGAGAGGTTTCACATTTCAAAGAAAACACTCAATATTTGTCTTCTAAGTCTGACTTATTTTGCTTAACATGCTGACCATTTTCCTGAAGATGACATTCATCTTCATGGTTGAATACAATTCCATGTTAAGTACCACATTGTCGTTATGCATCCATCTGTTGATGTGCATGATCGCTTATTCCATGTCTTAGCTATTGCAAATCATGTGCCAGCATCTCTTGAACGCACTGAGGGGGTTCCTTTGGGTGTTCACCATAGAGCAAGGTAGCTGGGTCTTACAGAAGTTATATTTTCATATTTTTGAGGATCTCCATGCTGATTTCCATGGTGGCCAGATTAACTACATTCCCATGAGGAACACCCATCGTTCTATTCTGTCTGTTGCTATTTTCCTAAAGTCAGCCATCCTGCTGAATGTGCATCTGTGTAGGTTTATCTCTCTCGTTCTTCAACAGGACTGCTGTGCTGTGTGGGTTGGCCCAGCTCGAAGCAAATGAGTTGACTGCCTAAGCAGCAGAGGTGGAGAAAGAAGCCACAGACACAGGGCTTAGATGTCAGTGGAACAGGGCCACCTCTGGGTAGAACATTTTAGTTCCTTTTTTTTAATTTTTCCTGAGTTTCTATTTAAACTTAAGATTTTTTTTGACAAAAGCCAAATCTGGCCTTGCCTAAGGTAAGTACCCCTGGGTAAACAAGCTCTGGTTGTGGCAGTGAAGGGCAGGTGCTCTAATGCAGATTTGGGATGGGGTTAGGTCTTCTGGAATTAATGGTAAACAGGGAGAGAATGCAGCAGGCTGTAGCCTGCCTGTACACATGGGGGCATGGGGCCTGCAGTGATGGGTGATGTGAGGTGAGAGTCTCTGGCTAACATAGATGGACTGTGGGCAAGGTCTCCCTGAGGTGAAGTAACTTCCTGCTCAGGCCATTAGGACAGGTGTGATCCTGAGCTGGAGCAGAGTGGGCTGCTCTTCAGGGACAGCTGCCCAGCATCAGCTGAGAGCAAGCCTCCATGAGGGGGCTGGGCTGCCTTCAGTCTAGACACATCCTGCCCCCTGTTCCCTCCATTTCTTTCTCCCTCAGCTGCTGGCTTCCATTTTTCTGGCTCAGTATTTAGGTGTGACTCCTAGGAATGCACCCCAAGACAAGCTAGAAATGGATGCCTCTCTGACTTTGGCTTGGGAAGCTCTGTTGTCCCTGTGGGGCTCCCCTTTTGTATCTTTGGCTCCTCAGCAGCACTCAGCAGGGAGGCTCTGGCAGTCCTAACCCATAGGAAGGAGAACAAAACTGATTACCTGGGGAGCCCATGGCAGCTGCTGGATCTTGCTGACACTCAGGGGATCTTGACAGGTTTTCCTTACAGCTCACCCAGTGTCCAGGCTACAGGAGAAAAAGATAACCTGTGGAATAGAATAAGGTCAGACTGTGACCAGGGACCTTCTGACCCACAGATCTCTCATTGGTGACTGTTGTTGGATTAAAAGAACATGACCCAATGCATGTCTGTTTCCCTAGCTCTGTGACTGCTATTTTAGGAAGTCTGTCTGTGGCTCCAGCCCTGCTGCCCTCTCTCCAGCCAAGGCAGACGACTCCTGTCCTGTTGGGAACAATGAAGAAAATGTCAGCTGAGGAGAGAGTTGTGCAGAAACAAGAGACTGTACAGAATGAGAGATGGGAGGAATGTTGTGGTAGCCATCTGAGTGTGGGAGCTGCTTTGTGTTAATGGTAATTTATTTTTAGATTTACTAAGTGTCCGTGATGCTCTGGATTCCTTACTTATATATAATGAAGACTTTGCACATGCTCTGTTTAGTTGGGGCCCTTCTGACTCCATGTTAAGGAGGGTTGAGCACATTTTTAGGTAATGTGCATGAGTTTTCAGTATTGTTAGAGTGAGGCCTCAAACCCAGAACATTGCTGCTGAGTGTCAACACCTGCTGAGCAGCCCATGATCCTGTGGACACCACAGACAAGCCACTCACTAGGGCCACCCTGACTGCCTTTTGCACATAGTCACTCAGAGGAGCAAACTCAGGTCCTTCTCATCTCATGGGGCTGGATGAACATCTGTGGTCTTCAGCCACCACTGACAGTGGGACCCTCCATGGATCACTTCCCAGCTCTGCTGTACCCCATACTCCT
>PVIH01002581.1:0-17867 GCA_004025045.1 Sigmodon hispidus
GAGTCAGTTATCAGGTTAAGGGGTCCAGGAAAATCCAATAACACCATAATAATGGCATACAGTTCTGCCTTCTGAACAGAATCATAAGGACTCTGTGTCACCTTACTGAAGTTTTCTGATTTATAACCAGCCTTTCCTGTTTTATTTCCATCAGTAAAAAATGTAGGGGCTCCAGAAATAGGTTTATCCTGTACCACACAGGGGAAAATCCAATTAGTCTTCTTTATAAATTGAATCCTTTTGCTTCGGGGATATTTATTATTAATCTCCCCCAGAAAACCACTACAGGCCTTTTGCCAAGGTTCATTGTCTGCTCATAATCGATCAATTTCCTCATTAGTCAAAAGTACAACAATTTCTGCCGGATCCTTTCCAGTCAATTGTCGAAGCCTGAATTTTCCTTTGAAAATCAAATCTGAAATCTTTTCAATGTATGTTTTTAGGTTTTTACTTGGTCTATGTGGCAGAAATATCCATTGTAATATAATATTTTACCTTTGCATTATGACTCCTGTAGTGGAATATTCAGAAGGCAAAATAACCAGGATGCAGTCGAGGTCTGTGTCTATATGGTTAACATGTGCTTCTTGTAATCTCTTTTCCACCAATGCTAATTCTTTCTTGGCTTCAGCGGAGAATTCCCTGGGACTATTCAGATCCTTATTTCCATCTAAAGTTTTGAACAAATGAACCAGTTCATAGTTTTTAATACCAATAACTGGACATATGTGGGCTATATCCCCCAATAGCTTCTGGAAATCATTAAGTGTCTTTAATCTGTCCCTTTTAAGTTGTACCTTCTGAGATCTAATTGTTCGCAAGCCTGTTTTATATCCCAAATAATTGATAGAATCCCCTCTTTGTATCTTTTCAGAGGCAATGTGAAGTCCCCAATCAGGCAACACCTTCTTCAATTCCTCAAACAGTCTTTCTAAGGTGTTTACATCTGGGTCCGCTAACAATATATCATCCATATAATGGTAAATGATAGATTGTGGGAATTGTTTGCGTATCACTTCCAATGGCTGTCGGACAAAATATTGGCATAGGGTGGGGCTATTCAACATCCCTTGTGGAAGGACCCTCCATTGGTACCTTTTTACCGGGTATGAATTATTAAAATTAGGTACAGTGAAAGCAAACTTTTCCCTGTCTTGCTCCTGTAGAGGTATTGTAAAAAAACAGTCCTTCATATCAATAACTATTATAGGCCATCGTTTAGGTAGCAAAGAAGGTAAAGGTATACTAAATTGTAGGGTGCCCATGGGCTCAATCACCTTATTAATTGCTCTTAAATCCATCACCATTCTCCATTTCCCAGACTTCTTCTTGACCACAAATACAGGGGAATTCCATGGGCTGGTCGATTCTTCAATATGTTGAGCTTGTAACTGTTCCTGTACCAATTGTTCTAGGGCTAGCAATTTCTCCTCTGTCAAAGGCCATTGTTGGACCCAAATAGGTTTATCCATCAACCATTTCAAAGGCAGGGCTGTTAGTGTCTTAGGGGTGCTTGCAGCTTTAAGACTGCATCTTTGTGCAACCTGAATGACTGACGGCTGTTTTATGTAGCCTCTTGAGGTATTACCTTCAAGGTCATGATTAGTTCTTTGGCTAGTATGTAGGCCTGGAGGAATCTTAATTTGAGTGTTCCATTGTCGTAGGAGATCATGACCCCATAAGTTCACTGCTATGTTGGCTATGTATGGCTTCAATCTCCCTCTCTGTCCTTCTGGTCCTATGCATCCTAGCCATCTCACACTCTGTTTTACCTGAGACAATGTCCCAATACCTAAAAATTGAACGTCTACCTCCTTCAGAGGCCACCTGGGGTGCCAGGCCTGCTGAGTTATGATTGAAACATCAGCCCCTGTGTCGGCTAAGCCCTGCATAAAAATATTGTCTATTCTAATTGTCAACTTTGGTCTTTGTTCATTTATGGATGTCTGCCAAAATACGCATTTTATTGGTTTGCTGGATACCATGAACTTCTCTTGTAAGGGCAATCTATTGTCTATGGTTACATGATCTACTGTTTCAGGCTTGGGATTTGTTACTTGTCCTGAGGACACTGCTCTTCGACTGTGACTGGATATGACTGAACCCTTTTTGGCTTGAAGGTCTGATTCTTGGGGGCTTCCCTGGGGAAGCCCCGAGTTATGTTTCCCGATGGTAAAAGCTTGCCATCTTTGTCTCTTATATATATCTACATTCATTCATCCAATGTCTGCCTTTGTTACATCTCCTACATAGTCCAGGAGGTAGTGGCTTTCTGTTTAAGTCACTCCTGTGATTGGAAAAGATCCCACGTATGCTTTGTCTACAATTTCTCTTTATGTGGCCTGGCTTACCATAATTGAAGCAAATAATGCCTTGATTTCTCATCTTAGCATTAGCAATGCCTTGACCTACCCAATTCTCTTCATTATGGTGTAGATATTCAGCATTAAGTGCATATTGAATCCATTCTTCTAAGGGTGCACCCCTGATCTTTAATGGCATGATCAATTTTTTACATGTCATATTAGCATTATCGAAGGCCAAAGACAGTATCAATTGTTTCCTAACTTCTGAATCTGACACTGCTCTATTTACAGCCTGAGTCAACCTCTATAAAAAGTCTGTGTAAGGCTCCATTGGACCTTGTTTAATCTGGTTATATGACTCAATTCTCTGTCCTGGGTCCAAAACCTTTTCTCAATCATTTAAGGCGGCAGTACGACACAGCAACAGAGCATGGTCATCATAAGTAGGCTGAACTGATAAATCAGCAAACTGGCCTTCCCCAAGGATTTGGTCCTTGGAGACGGTAATATTTCCAGTTTGATCTTGAGATTCCAAGGCTTTAGCCTCTTCTATAAACCAATTCCTCCACTGGAAGTTTGGGCCATCATTGAACACTGCGTTCGCCAAATTCTTTCAGTCATCAGGAATTACTCGATTCTGTGCTGACCATGAGTTCAAGGATTGTCTCACAAAAGATGATTGTACACCATAGTTCACTATGGCTTCCTTTATTGATTTTAAATCCTTCATGTGTAGGTTCATAATTGTATCCCACATTATCAGAAGCCCTTCCACGTGGTTGTAGTTTTTTGACCTCTGCCACAACTGGGAATAGAGTTGGAGGGATGGGGGGTAGTCCCCTCATGGTAACCACTCTAGGTAAAGAACTTTCCCTGCAGTAGCACCGTTTAAGACATGGGCAGGTGAGGAACCCAGCGGGTTTGTGGAATTAGTCCCGCGTTCAGACGCCAATTATCGCGGTAAAAACCCGCCATGAGATATGTTTTAAATGGGATTTTTTTTGTGAAAATCACTTACAAAACAGAGTTGGTTTTAAGAGAAAATGAAGGGATAAGGTTGCAGTGTGCCGGAGCGTTTCTAAGGAAAACTCCTCATCCCCACACCGTATGTCCGAACTCCCTCGCCGCTGGCCGGAACTGCGCACCTGGTCGGGAACTCTCAAGAGAATGCCGGCTTCCTGTCCTGGTCCTCTCCCTCGAAGGTCTACTTCTAGAATCCTTTCCAGTTAACCACACCCGGCTTGTCTCCAGTCCTCTGACGTGATCGTTCACATATATAGTTCCTGATTTCCCGCTACACTTCATTATGACTCAGACCTTTGCAGAATGGTTAAAGCACAGATAGATGCTCATGTATAATTGCAGAAGATGGATCTGAAATAGTGTAAGAGAAAAAAAGCCTGGTTGATGAATGCAAGAAAACAGTGTCTTCTGGATAAAGTAGGGCAATAACATGCACATAATCTGTGTAATCTTGTTAGATGAAATGCCAGCATGAGGAGAGGAGATGGCTAGTCACTCTCACCCCAAACTGTAAAGGTACTGGCAATAGTTAGATGCACACTAAGGGAGTTTCTCTACTTGTATACATCTAGTAAGTCAACTCTACTACAGTGAAGACCACACATTCCACAATATTTGAACAGAACAAATTGGTCTTGGAAGGCAAACAACAAAAAGAAAAATCAAACTATGATACAGAGTTGGATAAGTAGGCATGAGCGGTAGATCAAAACATATTTAATACAAAGTAAATATTAAAAGTAATTAAAGCAATCAGCATGTAAATTAATGTAGGATATAGATAAAGTAAGTCATAGAATGTGAATGTCATTCATGGGTTCACAAGTATGAGGGTGGGTATGAAGGAATGAACAACTTTTGGTTTGATTTTTCTTTCTTAGGATGCCTAACATGTGTAATTAGTCTTCATTACAGAACCTTTCTGGCTTCACATAGTTACTAAAAATTTGTTTAACATAGATATCTTTTTACACATTTTTCAGTAAGTTACAAATAATATACCTACTAAAAGCAAGTAATATCTCATATATGAGATACACATTTTCTAAGGTCAACTGTCCTTCTTGTAAATGCTGTTATATAGTAAATAAGTACTGTTTACATAATCTACTTCACACCATGTTGTTTCAAATTTGGTTTTTTGGGTCATTGTCTTTGTTCTGTTTTCTTCTGTTGTTTTGCTTTCTTCTGTTTGCACCTGTGTGCTTTTTCCTACACATAAGACTTTTTAATCATGAATTCAGAAGTGATCTGAATATTTACTTAGTATTCTAAAATGGTAGGGAATCTATGATGCTATTCTCAGAGCAAGTTTCAGCCTTAGATAATCTTCCTTTAGGCATGAGCTATCATGCTGCTGTTAGTGTTTCAATGGTACAGAACCAGATATATATATATATATATATATATATATATATATATATGTGTGTGTGTGTGTGTGTGTGTATGTGTGTGTGTGTGTGTGTGTGTGTGTACAGATATTTTAAACAAGTGTTTTAAACAGAAACACAGATAAATTAAGATTATGCATTAATTTGCTTATGGCAATGTTGTAATCAGAGGCACACAGAAATCTAATCCTTCATTTTCTCTAAGGATGTGATTTGATATTTGTTAATTTGGGGTTTTTTTTTGGCTTTATAAAACATGACCACTATAAATAAGAAGAATTGACTATATTTAATTTTCTATAAATGTTTATAATCAACAGTGAATGAAGCAAATGAGCAATGAATTTACTCAAAACACCTTTCAAAATCAGATGACAATGTATAAACAGCTTATGGCTTTTTTAACAGACAAAAAAAAATTCAAAAATAGCATGTTTATGTAATTCATACATAAGAAATATGAAGATATAAATACACAGAACTCAGAATAATTATAAAAGTTAGAAAAATTATTAGACACAAATAACAGAGTTTATTGGAAATAATGGATCTATCATTTATCATTTATATATATATATCAAGTATATCAAGATAAAGAAATATCTAAGTTCTTCCTTTATGAAGAGTGACTTGAAAACTTTACTTAGCCACTGATAAGACAGGATGAAAAACATATATTTAAATAACATTGTACAAATTTTATTAAAATTAGAATAGCAAAGGACATATCTTACATCTGTGGCTTATCATTATAGGATTAATTATAGACCCAGAGGAATGGACAGTATTCTGCATCAATATTCTTTTTAAGTTCATACCAAATTAACAGTATTAAATTAACTCTCTTCTAACATGATATATGTATTTTTAATGTCAGTAGTTCACTATCCTGCTATCTATATTTTGGATTTTTCTTGTATCTGTTTACATAGTATTAAGCTATACACCAAACATTTCAACTCATTAAAATTGTCATGTTAATCAGACACATAACAAATGTCAGTTTGTAGAAACCCTGATACACACACACACACACACACCTTATATACATTCTGCAATTTTTACATTGATATTTTATATACATCTTAGTTTATATACAGTATAGACTGGAGAAGCTATAATTTAAAAATATTTCTACATTCTAATGCTATTTAGAATTAGCAGGTCAGAATTATCTATATTGCATTTAGACTTTGAATTCTATAAAGATGTTCATGCCTAAGTATTTGAATAGGTGATGACTTGTAAAATGAAAAGTACTGTTTGGGGTAGTAGTCAAAATCTTTTAAGTTTATTCAAATGTTAATGATCACAAAGTCTTTGATATTTCATTTTATTACACTATCAATATAATTCATGTTTTGGTTCAAAGTTAGTCCAACCCTGAAAATATTGCACCGGCCCTCCCATCCCCAGGCCTCCTGTTGGACTATTTTAAACTTCTAAGTCTCTTTAACAAAGTTAAAACTTTAAAGCCGTCTGACTCACTCTGAGGTCATGCTGAGAGGAGAGAAGAAATACACCACTTGCTTTAAAATTCACCCTGTTGAGGAGCATGCTTGGAAATGTTTAAAAGAAACCTCAGCCTCTCTATTCTGAGACTAACACCACATTCCATTACAGAGAAGTCCAGCCATTTCATGAAAGACAGGAATCCTTCAGTGCACTCTGGGCATGCTTTCTCAACAGCTGGAACACTTATGCTTTTAAACCACAGATTATCTCTACCTCCAGAGAGCTTGAGTAACTCTTGTCATGAAATCTTCCTTCAGAAATTGAGATTTCTTAAGGAATCACTGTCAGAACTAAAATAGAGGGCAGTGTTCATTAAATGGTTGCATATTTATTATTAAAAAAAATGTTTCAATGATAAATGCATGTTAAAATGTCGCAATACTTCCTCATAAAGTTAATTATTTTCTCTCTACATATTTCATATGTGTTTGTTTATATTTTTGTTGTTGTTTTCAGAACAAGCTTCCAACCTGGGACCTCATACATGGTGATTTCACTCATGCTAGATAAGCATTACTCTATTCAATTGTATTCTCAGTCTTCTCTGAAATTATTATTTTGACAAAGAATCTTGATTAGTTACTGATCCTGTCTCACTTGAACCAGGCTTTGAACTTGCTTTTTAGCAACTTCAACATGCTTAGTAGCAGGAATAATGGTTGTCACCCAGGTTGGTTTTATACATGACCCTTATACAGAGACTCAGAATTTGTAGTTTGCAATATGTGTAATTTGTAAAAGGTGTTCCATTATATTAATTCTACTTTTATAAATTTATCAAGGCTATAAAACACACAAATCAAACAATTAAGATGAAACTAATATGTTTATACAAATAATGTTTTAGATAAGAAAAAAGAAACACAAATATACAAAAGATATTTGAATTAGATTTTCCAGTTATTTAAGAAGTTATATAAATTTAAAGGTCACAAAATAAAATAATAAACAAAGTTCAAAAAGTATAGAGTTAAATACAAAATGAGTTCTACTGATCTTGTCAAAAGTCAGAAAGTGACCTTGAAGCAACTGAAACTACTCTTTGTGTATAGACAGAGAAAACTAGCTCTCAAAATGCTGAGAGGTTGCAATAGAAACACTTTGGAATATGAGCTAAATTCACTGCCTACCTTCATTGCATGCATGTAACCTAACAGAGCCTTTTATTTCCAGACCATTTCACATATAGCTGATAGGATTTTAAGATCAGTTTTAAATACTATAATCATACCTTCACATTATCATTAGAATAAATGCAATAAAATCACAACAGAGGAATGGGTTAAAATAATTACAAATTACAATATTAACATCTTTATCCAGGTGGCAATACTTTTTCTTATTCAGTGATTCAATCATCCAAACAACCAAAAGCCAATGAGAGCTTTTCTTTTAGTGTGTTTTGGGATAATAATACATTGATTCTATGATTTCCTTTTAGAGTAGGCCTTTGTGTTGAGAATCAGGTACATGATAGTAGTGAATATATTGTTTGCCTCAGGAAGAGTGAAGGGAGAACAGGTTATGGATACCACAAAATACAAGAGACTAAAACACTAATTCTTTTCCTTTTAAATACAATTTTGATTTCTGCCAGTTCAATTATTCTCAGTTAAATAAGTCCAGGATCTCCAATGTATTTCCAACAAATAAATTCAGTAATGGCTTCTAATTCTATAGAGTTAACAGTATGGAATGTTTTTATTTATTCCCATAATCAAAAGAGAGAAAACTCATCTCTCAACTGTAATTAGCTAAAGACCTGACAATATATGTGTTCCTCTCCCAAATCAGTCTTATTTTCTGTGTTATTATTTATATAAACAAAAATCTCAAAGTTGCATCTATTGTTTCTACTTAACTGATTTTGAGACAGAGTATATTTTTGTGTGCAACCTTGTTGATGATACTTAATGGGTAAAGCCTCACTGATATTTCTAGCAGAAAAATATCTGACCTCTAACTACTGTTTCTCTGGCTCTTACAGTCTTTTCACATCCTTATTTACAAAAATCCTTGAGCTATTGATGACAAAATTGTCTTGTAGATGTATCAGGACTAAACTCCAAAATTAAATATATTAATCTATTGTGGCTTTCTTTAATGGTTCCCATATGATGAAAAGTTTCTTTGAAGAGGGGTGAGAAGAACCAGAGTTATTTGTGGGTATAAAGATAGGTATTTAGAATGTAGCTAAAAATAAATATGGGGGATAGAAAGAAAGTAAAAAAAATCCTGTTTGATTTATTCTAAGGAGTCAACATTTTTTTCTTTTTAGAAAGTAAATGGAAGTTGAAATCCCACTACTAAGATCTTCCCTAAAAAAAATCCTGAGCATGTTTTTAATTTTTGTTTTACAACCTGGGCATTCACATCTTTGTTATTGGCATGCTACTCTGTAAAGAACAATATAAAGTTTGAATTTAACTCTTGCATTTTTCTTTTGTGACTACAACACTATTGTTCACTGATGTGTTTTCTAAATGGTAAATCAAGCAAATAATTATTGTATAATTTTTAAACTAACTGAAAGTTAATCTTTTAACATTGGTCTGATAATTCCTTTCAACATAACAACTTTTTGGTTGTTTTGTTTTGTTTTGTCTTCTTTTCTACTATTATTAAAGTAAATCTTTTTTCAAATATAACCTTCATTGCTAACATATTTTTATTACTTCAGAATCCTGAAGTTTGAAGTGTCTTTTTAAAGAATACACTTTTGTAGTAGCAGAAACACATAGTAAAGTCCATGCAGTGGAGAAGCATGTCCAAATGTGGTATCATTACATAACTCTGGATCATCATGCCTACAATACTTTATATGTCTGATACTTTGAATGCACTTTATTAATCAAATAGGTATAATTGAGTGCATTTTGTCAAGGGAGATGGTATGGAAAATATAATACACTATCCAGATCAATCATAATTTGCACAATTTGTTTCCTTTTGCTAAAAATAATGAAAACCACACCATCACTTCAATTTGGGTTTAAAAAAATCATATCCCCATGCGTTTTATTCTCAGTGAGAATTATGCTTCCTTATAATGCTAATTATACTGTTTCAGAGACAGAGCCATCTAATGCTCTGCAAACCACAGGACAATCAATAGGAAACTGCACTGAGTGTCTCACTGGCTACTTGCCAGTCCCAGAGGGAAGCAAAGTAAGTGATGTGAAGCAGTATCAGCTTCCTCTGCTCAGAAACATGAGTAGCTCTCTTTAAGCCATCATTGGAAAAGACTCAGACATCTCATGGTCTAACTTTGTAATGTATCATCTTCTGAGACATTGGGGAATTTTACCAAACAAACATTTGATAAAGAATACTTAATGAAAAAAAATCAAACTAGAAATCCAAAGAGTTCTCATGTGAACAATGGAACCACAAATAAGTGAAGAAATTGTAAGTAATTTTAATGCAAGCTAAATCCACAGTTATAATTATGTGTGAGGGAATTTAGAAAATACACAAGTTAATAGAAATCATGTCTATTTCTTGAGACATCAGTGAGGAATACTCTAAAAAAGGAGACATGCTTCATCACTTCACAATCGCTTGACAACAGCAAAAATAGGCAAAGTATGTAAGTGCTCTGGGTGTTCAGACTAAGGGTTATTCAACTTCTCTGATCCAGGGAAGAGAGCAGCAAACACAGGCTAGCAATAAAAATTAATTTCATTTTTACCTTATTGACATAAAAATTTCTAACATCTTTGAAGTAAGAGAAGTATGTCCTTTTACTTATTAAAGCTGATAGTTAACCCATCACAGTTTAGATTTAGAAAATACAAAGAAAATTTTACCTTATTTTTAAAAATAAAGTTTGTTTATTATAGTTTTTTCCCACTGTGTGTGTATGTATTGTGTATAACTGTAAACATGTTGCTTGTTTTGTGGTGTGTTATTACTCATTTCTGACTATGCAGATTCTTGTAGAGAGAAAAGTTTTTTTACAAGCTTTTCACCTTAGTTTTATTAAAGTTTGTCATAGACCATGAAGTTCAGTGACTTGACTAGCAAGAAAGCTTCAAGGAGCCAGTCTCTGTCTCTGTCTCTGTCTCTGTTTCTGTCTCTCTCTCTCTCTCTCTCTCTCTCTCTCTCTCTCTCTCTCTCTGTGAGTGAGTGTGTGCGTGTGTGTTTGTGTGTGTGTGTATGTGTGTGTGTGTGTGTGTGTGTGTGTTTCCTCTCAGCACTGGGATTGCATTCAGATTTTTACTGCAGTACTAGAAATTCAAATTCCAATGTTCATGCTTGCACAGGAAGCACATTATAGCTGACTCTATCCTCTTAAATCAAAATGTTCTACATTCTGAAGTTATTCCAGGTTTATTAACATTTATTAATATTTAGATTATATAGCTATTACATATTTTTGCAAAAATAAAATACAAGGAACGAAAAAAAAACATCATGAAGGAAAGTAAAATTAAAGATCTTTGAGGAGTTACAGATTAATTGCTTATGTTTCTCTAGCTCCAAGCTCCAAATATTTCTACAAACAGTCTCATCCAAATTTCTAGTAATGCTTCTCAGAAACAGTGATTGCCATCTGAGGACAGTTTTCTGCTTCAGTATGTTTGTGGAAATTTCTGGGAATGTTTTTCTTTCCACAGTACAGAACAGAGAAAGAACGACTTGTGGATGTTTTGATGTTGAGGCCAGAAGTATTGCTTATTATCTAGAAAAATCTCCTAAAATGGACACTATTGACAAAAAAGTATTTGAAAAACAAATGCCACCATTGTGACACTCAGGAACTTCTGCCTCACATTAGCAGATACCAAGAATTCTTTAGATATTAAAATAAAGTAAAACTGTAAAAACTTATGCTGGAATTTTAATAAATCTAAGAACTGTATACAAATTGTGAATCTCTTTGTAACACTTAATCTCATGACAATTGAATTAAACATATAGCTCTCTCAACAATATATGAGCCCACTGGAATTCTAACTTAATCTTTAGCCTTGAACTTGAACCTCATGCATACCATACATCTTCCCTTTTATTAAACATACTAACAATCTTATACATAAATGTGTAAAATGCATTCTGATTACCCTCACAGTTCCTCTTCACTCATGACCCTGTCACATCATCTTTTCTATAATCTTCTCTCTACATCCTTGTCTTTTGTGTGTACATGTGACCATGTGTGACCCATTAAGTTAAACATAACCATCTGTTGGACTTCGGGCCTGAAACACTTCATTGAAGTCTCATGAGCACACAAATGTATACACAACTGAAACCACTGCCCCTTATGTCCCAGAATATTTCTGTTTCCAATATTTTAGAAGGGAGAATTGTCTTATACCCACAGGGTAATTCTCTCATATAGATTCCCAGGAAAGTTCTGTACAGTGACAAATCTGGGTTTATGACTACAATTACTATGTCATGTCATATATATATATATATATATATATATATATATATATATATATATATCCTCGCCAATGCATGCCCTTCACTCCCTCCCTTTTTCCCAATCCCTTCTGGTCTGCCTTCTGCCTCCTTCAATCCCATCCCGCCATCCCCTCCCACAAAAGGGCAGGAAGTACCAAGGTGAATCAGCACAGCATCCACTCCAGGCAGGACCGATTTCCTCATCCTAATGTCAAGACTGGGTTAGGGGTTCCTCTGGAGGAAACGAGCTCCAAAGTGCCAATCCACACATAGAAACACTTGATACTATTTTGTTGCCTTTCCTCACATTATGTAGCTTGTAATGCTTTCTGTTCCTCCCTGCACAATGTTTCCTGAGCATTCAAAGGGGCACTACAAATGTCTTACTTATGGCTATGTTCTTAGACATAACTTATTCTCAGCACCTTGGGTAAGCATAAGCCTCTGGATCAGTTCACTGTGAACGAAGCTTTTCTGATTAAGAGTGAGGGTAGCATATGCCTATGGGCATAAATGCCAGTATTACAAGTATTTTGACTCTAAATTTAGGTATACAATAATACCAAGTTCCTTATGGGGCCTATGACCTTCCAAGGCATAGGAATTAGATAAAGATTATAATACCAGACATAGATTACATTCTGTGAAATCTGCCTCATATCTAATTCAAAAGCACTTGAGCATCTCCGCAGCAGTCAGAACATTCTTGCACTAGTAGAAATGAGCAGATCTTGAAAGACAAGTTGGTCCTGAAGCTCATAGGGCTTACAGATGTTTATAGCTGTTGGTGATTTTTCTTTCACAGAAACCTATCACCTTGTGGAACAGTGTAAGAAAGCCATCAAAAGAGAAGTTTCTAGCTTAACTAATACTTGATATATATATATATATATATATATATATATATATGTGTGTGTGTGTGTGTGTGTGTGTGTGTGTGTGTGTGTGTGTGTATCTGTGTGTGTGTCTGTGTCTGTGATTATTACTTGAGAAGTCAATTTCAACTTTCTGATGAACAGGCCATATGGATGTCTTCTACACCTGAGTCTGATATTTGGCATAGCAATGTACAATTTCTAGTAACAATCATATCTAGTCATAAAGGGCACCTCCTTCAAGCTCTTTGGATTATATATTTTAACCATGTGACAATGTAGTAGGTACATAGGGCTTTCACATAAATATTTTATTTTGGTTAATTCTTCCCTCTTTGCTCCCTCATATTCCCTATCCCCTCCATTCTATTCATTATCTTCACACAGTGTCATTTAGTTGTACAGCTGATTTTTTTCTTCTCAGATAAAATTGGGACTGCAAATATACCATAAGTCTAATGTCCTAATAACTAAAAAAATACTCATTTCAAAGATATCAATATTCTTTCAAAAATCTCTGAATCATTATTTCAATTCTTACATGTGTAAGGGACATTCAACAACAATGTGTTTTTATGTCTTCCCTAGTCATTTTTAATTTCTAATGAAATTTGTACTGTTATAGTTTTTCTTTTTCTAATAATCAGTGCAATTGAAAAATAACATTCTCAAATCCCACAGATGATAATCCTCATGGATTCCTTTTGCCTTTGCTTATGTCGTGCTTCTTCCTGAGGCTGAATTGTGTATAGAGGGATCAATTACAGAGGAAAAAGCTAAAATGACAGTATAAGTCTTCTGTGAGTTGATTATATCTAAAGTTTCTTACTTTAGACTCAGAGAAACTCCCTACAGACATGGTTCATTTTGTCATGAGCATCACTGAGACAAAGGAAAATTACAACAAAATGAAGGAGCTGTTTGCTTGTGTTTAATGCAGCATACTATCTCTACAAATAGTAGACCTTGGATCATGTTTAAATCATTTCCATCTTGAAAGCATTTAAATTCAAACCATATATCAAGAAATCCTTAAATCATCATACAATGTTGATACTATTCTGAATGCTAAAGCATGGCATGCATTGTGACAGAGTCAAACTTATTCACTCTTAAGTTGTCTAAAGCTTTTTTTGTAATTTTAGTTTTTGATTAAAAATTTTAAAAAGAATAAATGTCATATTTTTCATGTTTTCTTAGTAAATTCTATTGTTCAAATATTGCTCAATTTAGCTTTACTCTGAGTACAAAATATTTTAATAATTTTAAGAAATCATCTGTCAAGGAATAAGGAAATAAATCAGCAGTTAAGAGAACCTCCTTTCTTTGCAGAGAACACAAGTTTGTTTCCTATAATGCATGTTGAGTGTCTAAAAATTGTCAGTAACTCAAGATCCAGGGTAGTGGAGATTCTTATAGCCTCTTTGAATACCATACATAAATATGGTGCATGTACATATACGCAGGCCAAGTTTCACCACATTAAAAAAGATAAATCATTAAAGTTTGTTGTAGGGTGACATATCAGTGTGGCTTAATAAAAGTTTTTTTAGAGGAGCTGGAATGATGGCTCAGCAGCTAAGGCACTAGGTGAATGTCCTTTTAGGATGCTGAAATTAGATACCCAGCACCCATATGTTAGCTTACAACATCTCAACTTCTTTAACTACATTCCTAAGGGATCATATACGTTCTTCTGGTCTCAAGACCCTGTAGGGTGTGTGCGTGCTTGCACATGTGTGCACACTTCACATGAACCTATGAAAAATAATCATACTGAAAAATTATAAAATAGAAAAAATTCAATATATCCTAAAGACTTTATTTTAAATATGGCAACATTTTAGTATTTCATTTTTCGAAAAAGAAAAGTGATGCATAATCAAATGTGCATTGTGGTGATATGTTACATATTTAATAAATCCTGAAATAATCCAGAGATTATACACACAGTGAAAACATAGGCAGACAGTTCAAGAATTTCTTGATCCTTGAGTACCAGGATAAACAGCTGGGATTCATTAGCAAACACCCTTAATCCCAGCACAGGAAAAGCCAGGAGTGGTGACCTACACCCTTAGTCCTATAACTCCTGAGACAGAACTTCCTCTGTTTCTGTGACTTCAAGATTAGCTATCAAATAAAATAATTCATACTTTTAATCCTAACCTGGGTGAGATACAGATGTTAAGGATATTTAAGGCCTCTTAAGAATCCAGCAGATGCAGAGGGGACCAGGAGACCAGGAGCAAGGCTGAGGAAGTTGCAAGATAGCTGGGGGAGAATTGACTGTGGTGTTTCCTCTCTCTGATATTTCAGCCTTTCCCTGAAGTTTTCTCTGAGTCTTCTTTTCATATAATCCAAATTTGTGCTACAGTGCATAACTATTCCATCTAAGAAATATAAATAGCTGATTTATTAAACAAATAAATTATTAAAAACCAGATTATATGGAAAATTTTAAGTCTTTGTATCCTAATGGTTTTAGTAATGTGTACTGGCTTTGAATTTAAGAAATTCATTATTTAGAAATAAGAAATTATAAATACTGGGTCATTTCCATTACAACAGGAATGAGAAAAAACCCGTCTTTTAAATATTATATTTGCAGTGAAATTATATGTTATTCTTTACTACAAATGTTACCTAACTCAGACTATTTCTAATGGTTTTTGCAATTCTGGTAAGAGACTCAAAGAATCAAATAACATGAAGATTGAATTGTGTTAATTTATTAGACATTGAAATGATAAATGGTATTTTGAGGGCTTCAGAATGACTCAGGCTACTCAAACAGTGTCAGCATAATAATACCACGAGTCTTCTATAACAAAAAGAATCCATCCATAATGCTGCATTTGATCTCATCTGGGATATGAAATTTAGACAAAAAAATTGCATCTGAAACTTTCAAATGTAATTGACTTCATTGACTGCTCCTCAAATGAACTTGGAATCTTTAGTGTGCTGGATATTTTATCACTTTCTTTACTTTGATCATCTAAAATTCAATAAACTAAAACATATTATATGGTTTTTAAGGCTCAATTAAAAATCCATTTTCTAACAATTAAGATTGCATTCTGGAGAATTCACATAAGAATTTTTATCTTCTTATGTATAAAATAACTTACATAATATCTTCATGTTTTATTTTAAATTCCTCAGTTTTAAAACAAAGCAATTGAGTAGCAGACATTTATGCAAACCAACAGGATAGAAATAGCTATGAAAATTTGTTGTACAAATTTTATACAGGCTAATGATGAGACTACCTAATAATATTTTAATGAAATACATTGCTTAGTGCATTTAAAATATATAAAAGTTCTTTCTCCTGACTGAATAATTTTGTTTTTTAAAAGACATACTCCAGAAAAAAATGAATTTTTGAGATTTTAATATTTATAATTTTTTATATTTTTTCCTTACATTTATATTTGATGTTTGCACTATAAAACTAGATACTTAAAAGAGAATCACAACTGGATCTGCCAGGAGTGGAGACTGAACTAAGCAATATTGGGGCAGTGGGACTATGGGAGTGCCTGTTGCCTGCCCAGGGAGGGCATGGGGATTTGTGGAGAAGAAAGAATGACCTGATGTGGTGGGATGAGGAGAGGACCTTGAATAAGGATATACAAGGTTTGAAAATGTGACTTCTTTGTTCATAATAATAATAATAATAATAGAAAAAAAGTAAATCACAGAGTATTTTTTAATACTGTATTTATTTCTGTTCTTCATTATGGTTTCAATGATGGAGCCCATATACTAATACAGTAATGTTTCCTAAGTTTTAAAACAAAGCAAAAATGAAACATCATATTTTCTCATCCAATTTACTTTAAAAGTATAGTACCGACTGCCACTCCAGTAAACAACTCTAATAAAATTTATTACTTTCAAAAATAAGACTAAAAATTACAGGAAGATTAGTTAGACAAAAAGAAGAGATAGAAGAACAAAGTGTCACTGAAAAAGAAACAAGGGAAACGTCACATTTTACAATAGCTGTAAATAGCATTAAATACCTCTTTGTAACTATAAACAAAGAAGTGTCAGATCTGTTTAACAAAACCTTTAAATCACTGAAGCAAGAAGTTGAAGAGGAAAGAGGATATCAGAAAATAAAAAGATCTCTCATTTTTTTGGATAGGTAGGATCAACATACTGCAAATGGTAATTTTATCAAAAGCAATCTACAGATTCAAAGCACTTCCCATCAAAATCTCAACATAACGTTTTTACAGACCTGGAAAGAATAATACTCAAATTCATTTGGAATAACAAGAAAGCCAGGATTTCTCAACAAAAGAATATCAGGAGACATCATCATCCCCTATTTCAAATTATACTATACAACCACAGTAATAAAAAGAGCTGGGTACAGACATAAAAACAGACTTGCAGATCAGTGGAATCAATTTGAAGACCCTGACATTAATTAATCCACACATCTATGAACACCTGATTTTGGACAAAGAGGCCAAAAATAGTCAATGGAAAAAAGATAGTATCTTCAACAAATGGTGTTGGCATAACTGGATGGTAGTGTGTATAAAAATGCAAATAGATCCAAACCTATCACTTTGCACAAAACTCAAATTCAAGGGGATCAAAGACCTTAACATAAACTCAGCTACCCTGAACTTGATAGAAAAGAAAGTGGGAAATACTCTCCAATGCATTGGCACAAGTGACCATTTCTTAATATAACACCAGTAGCACCGACAGTAAGAATAACAATCAATAATAGGATCTCCTGAAACTGGGAAGCTTCTGTAAGGCCAAGGACACTGTCAGTAAGACAAAATGACAATGTACCCTAACCCTAACCCAAAGCCCTAAATAACTCAATTAAAAAATGGGGTTCTGAACTAAAGAGGAAATTCTCAGCAGAAAAATTACAAATGGCTGAAAGGCACATGAAAAAATGCTCATCATCTTTAGCCATCAGAGAAATGCAAATCAAAACAACTGGTTTAACATACAAAAAACTGTAAATGTTATCAATCATATAAACAAACTAAAGGAACAAAACCACATGATCATATCCTTAGATGCGGAAAAAGCCTTTGACAAAATCCAACACTCCTTTATGATTAAAGTCCTGGAGAGATCAGGAATACAGGGAGAATACCTAAATATAATTAAGGCGATTTCCAAGAAGCTGGCAGCCAGTATCAAACTTAATGGAGAAAAACTCAAAGCAATCCCACTAAAGTCAGGAACTAGACAAGGATGTCCTCTTTCCCCTTATCTATTCAATATAGTTCTCGAAGTTTTAGCTAAAACAATAAGGGAACAAAAAGAGATTAAGGGCATACAAATTGGAAAAT